>APFE031436778.1:77065-122033 GCA_000404065.3 Pinus taeda | reverse complement strand
AGAGAATTATCCGCCTCTGAAAAAGAAGGGATAATTAACCGGATAAAAAAAACACTCCAAGGTGTACTCGTTTGCTGATCGAGTCCCACATCCTAGGCCTGTTAAAAATTCAAGAAACTCATCATACTAGCATCACTTATTACAATTCCCCGCAGGGTGTGGAATCTGGGTACAAAGAAGAAAGATGATGAGAAGATAGAAGTAGAGTTAAAAAACTCTGTTGACTGATGACATTGGATGGTACAAGTGTCCTCTGGATCATCCTTGGGCATGGAGTCTTCACATAATCATCAGGTGCTACTCCAGTAGTCAACAGATCTCATCACTAATTTGACGGTTGTTGATCCACCCGATCAACAAACCCAATCATTGATCCTCCATCGTTTGATCAAGGCGCGCTGGATCCAATGGTTCACAACGATATAGGCCCGGGAACTTGCACGACGCTTAACCGTCTTTACGAAGCCGATAAGGATTATAAATCCTTAATCTATAAAAGTTTAGGTTCGTTCTTGAGATTAACGTCCAATCATTTTGTGACCCGATATCCATTGGATATACGAGGTCATCAAATCTATGGCCTGCAAGTCTTCAACTAGCACACGAGTTAACAACAGGCTTAACCCCCACCATTGACTGTGACATAAGCGTTGAAAATGAGATCATGGCTAGGATTTAGTGCGAGCCTTCAGCCACAATCAAAACAAACGTACACTCCTACCCCCGCTCTTTCGATAGGTGTTGCTCCTGTGGCTTATCTTTGTGTGACCTCCTATAACTTCCGATACTACTCTGATAGCTCTTCTCCGCTCTGCTCTGATAACTCCTATGACTTCCAATATTCTCTACTCTAATATTTTGCAATACTCCTTTGATATGTTAACTCCTCTGATATTTCTCCGATATGTCATGTTAACACTTTTTATGCACCTCCACCAATGTGTTCCTTTTTGCTTCCAATGACCTCTTTGCTCCTTGGCTTCTTGCTCCTGTTTCTTCATAGATCTACTCTACTTCTCCTTGGCTTCATACCATCATTTAGTATCCTAGAATATTGCCATATTGACATCAATGACAACCTAGATCAACAATCTCCCCATTTGTCATTGATGGCAATATTCTCCTTCTCTCCTCCTTTGACATCAATGGCAAGGGAGTGTTAATGGACTCCCCCTGTCGAACTGCTCCCCCTATCAAACTGCTTATGTTCTTTATGAATAGTAGATCTTCATGGGTATGTTACTCCCCCTGTCATAGTGCTCTTCTTTTTACTCAAGATAGAAGGATTGTTGCATCATCATCCACTAGCACATTATCCCCTCTTCATGTCTCAGAACTTCTTCATAATGCTTTCAACAATGCTTAAATATGCTCCACTTCAGTGCTTCCAAACAATTTGCAAATAGCCACACACCAAATGTTCAAGTCCAAGTTTTTATGCTTCAATCCATATTTTGTTGTCTCCACAGTCAGAATTAAGAGGCCTTCATAGTCCGAATCAAGAGAAAATGCCAATGAAATTGTCTTTCTTGCTATATTTCTTCAGATCCGTGTTCCTTTGTGTCTCTGTGTTTCTCCTTAAGTCACTGCCATCCAACATTTCAACATCATTGCATTTGGATGATATGGTGAGAGGTCGTGGCTCATTGTTGCTATTTTTTTCAGTGACAAGTATCAACTTAAGTTATATTTGACTCCAGAACATTCTCCTTGCTACAGTCCTTTTGATGAGCCCTTTTTTTCAATGTTCTTGCAAGTTATCTCCACTAGCAGATTTTGATATCCAACCTGCGACTGTCTTTTAAATTCTTTCTACTGATTGACAACTGCTCTTGCTTCAAGCTCCATTCCCAGATGTATCTGTTTGTTTGAAGGTTGCTTCTATTTGTGTCCATAATTTACATGTTCTTACATCATATCCCTGAGTCGAGACACTCAACTTTTGTAATAACAGCAACATACTTCTTTTCCTTATTATAGCATTAGATGGCCTTCTCTGTTGCTCCAATTTCTTCTTAGTGATCAAGTGGAAAAAAACATCTTCAACAACAGTTTATTGAATAGTTAAGAGATCATGTTCTTTCAAAGGAATGTTCCTGAGAAAATGATCCATCAAAGAATTATTATCAATATAGCTCATCAACAATTTCATAAGAATCCATTCATGAATAACTTCTGCAAGAATGATCAAGAATCACAAGCTCCCCCTAACTATATACATGGTCTCTTTTTGGCGGAATCCCATCATCAAACACTCGAAATACCAAGAATATCTTCATGAAGTCAACAACATATGTTATTGGTTGGAGAACTCAGGAGTTTTTCAGATTGTATTTGCTTTCTTCTCCATACTTGTATAACTTTCTTTTCTGGCATAGTTCTAGCTTGAGAAGGTGCCCAAATCAAGTTACAATTACGTGCCATATGACCAATGTTATGACACTTGAAGCACTCTATGTTGTTCTTAAATAAGAATTCATGACTTCTTCTTCCAAAATTGCTTCTCGGAGATTGACAAGGATCATTATATTTATCTGTCATATGCCCTACAATCTTTTGCCATGCGTCCAAAGTTTGTACAAGAATAACAATAACCAAGAAATAAACTTTGGTACCTGGGAGATGGAGATTTCCTTGATGTACTTCTGAAGCCTTTCTGCTTTGAGATCCTTTGATTACAACCATTTCTTCTTGCGTCCTTGACATCATCTGCATTTCTTCTTAGAATAGGATTTCCCTCATTGTTGCCTTGACTCTTATCCTTGCCTTTGTTGGAACTGGGAGCATCAACATTTCTTTTTGGCTTCCTCACATCCTTTTTGTTTGAAGCATTATCATTCTTACTTGAGGATTCACCTGTATACCTGAGACCGGATTTATCAAATGGACATCTTTGAAGGCTGAGCATGTCATCCAAGGCTTGAGAGCTCTTCAAGGTTTTGTCCATCCCTTCAACCTTTTTCCTGAGGGCGACAATCTCTTCATCCAATTTTTCGCAATCATTATTCTTCTTAGCAAGTTGTTTCTCAGTTTCTTCTTTAATATGTATTGCTTCATTTGCTTCTAATTTAAGGGAGATGATATTTGACTTCATTTTGAATATTTCTTCATTTTCTTTTGTCAGACCGCTCTTCGTTTCTTCCTTAATTCTTGTAGCTTTACATGTTTCGGCATTGAGAAGGTTGATGCTAGATTTTAATTTGAAGATTTCTCCATCCTTTGCTTTTAGTTGACATATCATGGTGTTTCTCTCCTTTTCTGCTTCATCAATCTGTCCTTCTACGATTGCCAATGCTTCCATTTTCTTCTCATCTCCTTGTGCTAACTTTCTTGCTTCTTGTAGTTGAGATTTGAGAGAGGAGACCTCTACCTTGTACTAACCAATCCCTTCTTCAAGTTCGTTCAAGCTCTTGTGCCTTTGTTCAAGTTGACTTGACACGGTATCTTCCCCTTTCTTTGCTTTATCCAATTGATTTGTCATGGATATGACTTCTTCATGATGCTTTCTTTTGCTTTGATGAAATTCCTTCTTAAGCTTGGGAAGTTCTTCATCCCTTTCTTGTAATTGAAGCTTGACACTGTCAACTTTCTTCCTTGTTTGGTCTTGGTCACCATCTAGTGCTTTCTTATTAAGTTCCTTGTTTTCCTTTTTCAAATTGATAATCTCTTCCATGGAAGCCATAAGTTTACCGAGGAGATATTCTACAAAATCTTTTTCATTCTCTTCATCTTCTAGGTCTTGTTTAGCCTTGATGTCATCAATCCTATCTTCAGCTTCCTTGACGAGCTCTAGATTTTCTTTTTGTTTTCCATCATTTTCTTGACTAGTGATCATTTTCAATGCTCCTTTTGCGTGAAGATCATGAAGTTTGTCCCATATATCCTTCGCTGACGAACATTTTCCTAACTTGTTCTTTATAGAATCACGTAAACCCATTCAAGATTTCCTTCATTGCTTTTGCATTCTACTCCTTGGATACTCCATTCATCATGTTATCAGTAACTACTGATTCCCATACTTCAATGCCTTGAATCTTTAAAAAATTCCTCATTCTTACTTCCCATATATCAAAGTTTCCATTGAACCATGGAGCCTTCACAAATTGATTGACTTCTATTTCAGTGGTAGAGGGAGACACATCTTTAGGAGAATTGGAGACTTTCTTCCTTGACTTTGCCATTTGTGTTCTAATGATGAACCTTCAAGCTATTAGGCTTTGAGTGAAGGTACTGCCTCTCATACCAATCGCTGGAAATACTGAGGGGGGGGGTGAATCATTATGTCTTTTCAATTGTTATTTTTACCTATTAAATCATTTATATTTAGAACACAAAAATGAACAAAAAGAATAAATGCTTTTATTAATATAATCTTTACAATAAATCAAGTACAATATATATAAGGCTCCAACCTATTGCCAAGCACCAACTTGGTCTTTTGTGAGGCTCCAAACCTATCTTCTCAAAGCACCAACCTTGTGTTTAGGAGCACCAACTCCAAGGACACCAATCCTTCCAATTCTGAGGCACCAACCCCAAGGGCTCCTACCCTATCTTGTCAAGGCACCTACCTTGTGTTTATTTGAGGCTCCAACCTTCAGGGCACCCACCCTCTGGGCTCCAAACCACTGCTATATTTTGTGTAGATATGTTTGGTAGCTATTCTTTGCTCCCAACGTTTTCTTCATTGAATTCTATCAATCTACAGTGTCACTGTAATCTCCATGCTACATCATTAATGACAACCTGTCTTCATATGAAGGAGTCTTCACAATGCTTCATATTGCCCACACAGAGTCTGCTACGTTACCTCATGATGATATCAAATAGCCATCATGATCTCCAATAATGTCTCCACACAACTTCAGTGTGTCTATAATGAACTGCACTAAGCTCTGCATAAAAACCAACTCTCTGTTTCAAGCCTTTGTTCTCACTGTCACGGTAAATGCTTCCGGCATGACTGCTTATCACTGTTCTTGCTGTCTCGATCTCTTACTTCCTAAAAACAAATTCACATACGCTCAAATGTTGGTGCTGGCTACTGCTCCCTTCAAGCGATGTCAGATAAAACTTTATTTTTCCCACAGAATTGTTCTTCAGGTTGCGTTATGTACCTGATTAATTTATCACTAGTCTAAGACTTTCAAAGGTTAACTCGATAACAAAGTTGCTCATCCTTCGGCTTCCCTTTGTCCTACTGGACCTTCGGTTTCTCCCTGTCCTGTTGGACCTTCGGCTTCCACCTGTCCTGCTGGACCTATTGCTTACTCTCTTTCTTCCAGTTCTCTAGTTTTGAACATTCCTTGTTCTCTGTTATAGATGCCTGATACGCCTAACCTTTGGCTTCCTTTTTTGCTCGCTTGATCTTCAGCGTCCTCTGTCTCTTCGAGTTCACCAATACTCAAAAGACACGTTCATTAGGAAGAGAGGCCGAATTACAATAGTGTTGCATATTAAAATTATATCAGAGAGGCCCTTTTTAATATTCATATAATAGACTCATTATTTAAAGAGGATTTCATAGGAGAGGCTCTACCCACAGGGAGGTCCCACATGCCACGTCACTACCTCAATTTGCAATCGCAACTTTCAGAAACTCCTGCAATCGCCACCCTTTGCCTTTACGATATAGCATTGCTGATGCCCCTATTTCCGACGGATGCGATATTCCAATAAGCTTCTTTTGATAGCTCAATTGTGTCCACAACTTATATCACAATCGGCAGTCTGGCGATGTCAACCCTTTTGAACTTTGCGATTCAACGGATGCGATATTTAGTTAAGCCATGCTATTATGGCGTAGCGGGTCTGCAACGTTATCGCAATCGTAGTTTTCAAATGGCATTCCTTTGTGAAACATAACTTCCAATGCGGATGCAATATACTATTAAATCATGTTATAATGGTGTAGCGGGTCCACAATAATATCGCAACAATTATAATTGCGATATGAAAGTTCCAATGGACGGATGCGATATTGCATTAGGGTTGTTACCATAAACTGTTCAGGTCCACTTAGTCGCAAGTCTTATCAGATTAATTCTCCACCGTTGATCTCACCATTAATTCGACAGTTGTTGATCCACCCGATTAACAAACCCAATCGTCGATCCTTCACCATTTGATCAAGGCGCGCTGGATATAATGGTTCACAACGATATCGGCCGAGGAACTTGCGTGACGCTTAACCGCCTTTACAGAGCCAATAAGGATTATAAATCCTTAATCTATAAAAGTTCAGGTTCGTTCTTGAGATTAACGTCTGCTCATTTTGTGACCCGATATCCATTAGATATACGAGGTCATCAAATCTACGTCTTATAGGTCTTCAACTAGCACACGGGTTAACGACAGGCTTAACCCCCGCCGTTGACTATGACGTAAGCGTTGAAAATGAGATCGACGACTAGGATTTAGTGCGGGCCTTCAGCCACGATCAAAACAGATGTACACTCCTACACCCGCTCTTTCGATAGTTGTTGCTCCTGTGGCTTATCTTCCTGTGACCTCCTATAACTTCTGATACTGCTCTGATAGCTCTTCTCTGCTCTGATATTCTCTGCTCCGATAGCTCTGTTCTGCTCTGATATTCTCTGCTCTAATAGCTCCTATGACTTCCGATATTCTCTGCACTGATATTCTGCAATACTCCTCCAATATGTTAGTTCCTCTGATATTTCTCCGATATTTCATGTTAACTCCTTCGTTAACATTGTTTAATATTTATGCACCTCTGTTGATGTGTTCCTTTTTGCTTCGAATGACCTCTTTGCTCCTTGGCTTCTTGCTCCTGTTTCTTCACAGCTCTACTCTGCTTCTCCTTGGCTTCATATCATCATTTAGTATCCTAGAATATTGCCATATTGACATCAATGACAATTTAGATCAACACGCCTTGAGAGTAATGGCTATCTGTTAATTTTAGGTATGTTCTATACTTAGAGCAATTTATTTCAATTTTCACAGTTAGCTCAATATATTTTCCATATTAGCAATCACATCAGCATTAAAGTAAACTGCAAATAGAACATAAACATAAATCATAGAAGACAACCCAAGACAAGAGGACACAAGATGTGGTGCTAGCTAGGGACAAACCCCAATGTGGGGAAACCCTTGATCAATTCTTATATGTTCTTCAATAGTTCAGCAGAGAGAGAGGGAGATAGTACGTTTACAACAAAAGTCAACACTTTGACTTATCTACATAAGAGCATAGATCATCTCTAAGAAGATGATACATGAGATCAGTTGAAGACATGCTGCTTCAACTGATTCTCCAAAGTGACTCCTTCACCTATCATTGTGCTGCATTTCATCATCATGTTGCACCCATCATCACTATGCTGCATCTCATCATGCTTCATTAATCATGATTGTACCCATCATTGTACTGCATTATGTGCCATTGTTGCACCATGTTGGCATATTGACCTATATGTTGGCTGCACCTTGCTTGCTTGTTGTCCCTAGCATGCTTGTTGTCCTTAGCATGCTTGTTGTTGCATGCTAGTTGTCCCTTGCATGCTAGCAGTAACATTGCATGCTTCATGTATTTGCTGCTAAGTACCATACAACTGTCCCAATGTTAGTTAGTTGTCCCTTGCATGCTACTCTCCTTCGGAGACAGATGCTCTGGTTGTTTTGGCAGTTCCGGCAGTTCTGGCAGTTCTAGCTATTCCCGGTAGTTTCAGCTATTCCCCGCAGTTCCGGCTTCTGCCCTCTGTGTCAGCTTTCTCGGCAGTTTCGTCTTCTGCCCTCTGTGTCAGCTTTCCCTGTTGTTCCAGCAGTTTCAGCTTTTTCCCTCTACATCAGCTTTCCCAGTTGTTCCGGCAGTTTCGATTTCTTCCCTCTGCGTCAGCTTTCCCGTCTGTTCCGACAATTCTTGGCAGTTATGGTTATTCCCAGCAGTTCTGGCTTCTGCCCTCTACGTCAGCTTTCCTAGCAGTTCTGACAATTCCCGGCAATTCCAGTTGTTCCCGACAATTCCCGACAGTTCTCGCTTCTGCCCTCTGCGTCAACTTTCCCGGCAGTTCCCGGCAATTCCAGCTTCTGCCCTCTAGATTAGGGCAGCGTTATCCCTTAGGATCTCTCCTCCTACTAAAACGTTGAACACAAGTGGGGTTTATTTGGTTGCTGGCCGACCTTGACGAATTGTCCCATAACACAAATAAATTCATATCTCCATGAATACTTATCGAAATCAGATGATATTTAGATCAATCTTACACCGCTCGATGAGAGGGATCCAAGAAAAATATCAGCTTCCATTAATAAGATGACCCACATAGAGTTTGGCCCTAGTTTCCAATTTCAACACTATCCCAGTTGACCCGATAGCTAATGAATGGTATGAGGAGGCAATGGCTAAGGCAAAGTGCATCATCCTTGATGGGGTCAAGGATCATGTGGTCCAACATATTGCTGAGAAAGAAACGGCAAAGGAGTTGTGGGACACTTTGAAGACATTGTACCAACATACTTTCGTGCAGAGGAAGATGCTCCTGGAGAATCAGTTAAATTCATACAAGATGCAGAAGGGAGAGCAAATAGATTTCTTCCTCAATCGATTGAAGGAGATTCGTGACCAACTGACTTCCATATGGGCTACTCCGAATCAGGAGTTGATGGTGGGGACCACACTTAACACAGTCTCCGAGGAGTGGGATACATTTGTCCAGAGCATACTAGGCAGGGTGAGTCTTCCAAATTGGGAAGAACTGTGAGCGGCTCTTCGTCAAGAAGAGATCAGACAGCTAACCAAGACTACAAGTAGCAGCAAAGAGGTCAGGATCAAGAAGGAAGAGGAAGACGATGCGGCTCTGGCATCTACGGGAAAGGAGGAGAAGAGGAAGAAGAAGGACCTCTCCAAGGTCAAGTGCTTCCATTCTGGGGAACTGGGTCACTATGCGAACTAGTGTCCAAGGAAGAAGAGTAAGGTAGAGGCTTCTGAATCTAAGGCAGCGCCAGCGAAGGCAGAGAAAGAAGTTGAAGAGGATGACGATTATGCCATGAGTGCTCATGTACCACTAGAGAAGAAGTGGGGAGACATTGAGCTGTAGTCAGGAGGACTATAGGCAATGAGGGGCATGATCCTTAAGGCACCCAACCTCTTGGATTATACCTTCCTACAAGAGCCTTGAAGAGTGTTGATTTGGGGTAGCATCGAATGTGCTCTAGCCATGAATTGGTGGAGAGGCTAAAGCACATGAGATCTCCAAGACCCAGAAATGGATTGGATAGATAGTACCTGGTTTGGGAGATATTACAATAATTAATATTTTTAATGGAGTTCCTACGTTTAAACTTAGGAAAAATATAATATTAATGGGTATTAATATAAAACTTGGTTAGAAGGTTCCGAAAGTCATGGACCAAGCCAAATCTAATCGTAGCCGTTGATTAGAGATTAAATCTTGGCTGCTGAAGGACCAACGATAAAAGTATAAGATGAGGTTTGAGGGTCAGTTGGAGAATACACCAGAGAGATCAGTCATTCATTTTGCTAGAGCAGGGTTGCTAAGCAAAAGTGAACCAGTGATCAACAGCGAGGAGCAGTGAGTATTGGACAGACAAGCAGAGCCAGGTATTGAGAGACCAGCACAGAAGCAGAGAGAGCGAGAGCAGCATCCATTTCAAGCCATGCAGAGCCCAGCAGAGACAATGTAGAGGCCAGAGGGACTGCGCCATCCATGCAAAGGCTGTTGGAGTGACGCAGAGGGTCAAAGAAGTTGTGCAGTGCCTCAGAGGGCTGATGCAGAGGGTCTTAGGCCTGACGCAAGTCAACAAGAGGCTGACGCAGAGGCTAGAAGGGCCAGCACTGAGCTTCAGTTGTGTCGGAGAGGGTTTCGTGGGACAAGTTCTCTAAATACCTATTTCCGAATATAGAGGTATTGCTTCCGTGTATTTTTCTTTGTCGGGTGAGCCGGTTAGGCACCCAGTTGTACTCAAAAAGACTGCATAAATATAACCTTCAGAATAGTTGCACCGGTTTTCCCGCATTAGGTTTTTCAGGGGACATTTGTCCAAAAATAACGGTGTAACTTGTGTATTTGTTTTCCTTGAGACGAACCAACAACTTCCAAGCGGGAAGTAGAGAGACTCGGAGTCGACATAAAAGCAGCAAGATGGTCGTGAATGGGCTAAGAAATCAGGACATGCTAGACGGAGCTTCCAACTTTGTGGTCTAGAAGGCCAGGATCTTGCCCATTCTAGACAGACATCGTATCAAGGACTTCGCCTTGAGAGTGATGGCTATCCCAGTTTACCCAGTAGCTAATGAAAGGTACAAGGAGGCAATGGCTAAGGCAAAGCGTATCATCCTTGATGGGGTCAAGGATCATGTGGTCCCACATATTCCGAGAAGGAAACGACAAAGGAGATATGGGACACTTTGAAGACATTGTACCAGCATACTTCGCGCATAGGAAGATGCTCCTGGAGAATCAGCTAAGGTCATACCAAATGCAGAAGCGAGAGCAGATAGATCTCTTCCTCGGTCGGTTGAAGGAGATCTGTGACCAATTGACTTCCATAGGGGCCACACCGGATCAAGAATTGATGATAAAGACCGCACTTAACACAGTCTCCAAGGAGTGGGAGACATTTGTCCAAAGCATACTAGGCAGGGCGAGTCTTCCAGATTGGGAAGAACTGTGGGCGGCTCTTCATCAAGAAGAGATCAGACGGCTGACCAAGACGAGAAGTAGCAGCAAACGGGTCAGGATCAAGAAGGAAGAGGAAGAGGATGCGGCTCTGGCATCTATGGGAAAGCAAGAGAAGAGGAAGAAGGACCTCTCCAAGGTTAAGTTCTTCCATTGCGGGGAACTGGGTCACTATGTGAACCAGTGTCTGAGGAAGAAGAGTAAGGAAGTGGCTTCTGACTCGAAGGCAGAGAAGGAAGTCGAGGAGGATGACGATTGTGCCATGAGTGCTAATGTACCTCTAGACAAGAGGTGGGGAGACATTGAGTTGTAGTCAAGAAGACTACAGGTGATGAGGGACATGATCCTTGAGGTACCCAACCTCTTGGATTATACCTTGCTACAGGAGCCCCGAAGAGAGAGTAGCAGGACTGGCAGATGTCGGTAGAAATGGATGCGGATGAAGCGGCAGAGAGTGCTATAGTGCAGGAGTCCCCCGGCAGCGCGAGACTACCAGGCTGCAAAAATGCGAGAGGCACAGAGAGTGTTGCACCAGAACAGAACGGCACAGAAAAGTGTGCAACGATACAAGATGCAAGGAGTTGTTGCAGCAACACAAAGGTCGATAGAGGGAGCACTTGTTAGCGGTAGAGGGTGCTTCAACATCGGGAGTGCTTCTAGCCTGATAGGGATGTCAGAAGTTGGGTGGATCAGTTACTTACTTCTCAGTAACTGAGCTGCAGCGTAGTAGCAGTATGCAGTAGCACGATGCAGCATGATGAGAGGGGGATGCCGTGCAGATGCAGTGTTGGGAGGATGGGCCAGCAATAGCACAGATGCAGAGGGAGCTACCATACGGATGCAGAGGTGATAGTGGCAGGGCCATGGGCAACATTACAGGATGCAACAGTGCAGAGGATGTTGGGCGGGGAGGCCTAGCATCAGCACAGGTACCAGTATCGTATAATCAGGGTGATGCTCAGTGTGGAGTATTACTAGAGCACAGTCCTCGCTAAGAGGGAGTGTTGATTTGGGGTAGCATCAGGTGTGCTCTAGCCATGAAAATTGGTGGAGAGGCGAAAGAACATGAGATCTCCAAGACCTAGAAATGGTTTGGACAAATTGTATCTGATTTGGGAGATATTAAAAATAATTAATATTTTTAATGGAGTTCGTAAGTCTAAACTTAGGAAAAATAAAATATTAATGGATATTAATATAAAACTGGGTTAGAAGGTTCCAAAATTCATGGATCAAGCCAAATCTAATCTTAGTCGTTGATTAGAGATTTAATCTCGGTCGTTGAAAGACCAATGAGAAAAGTATAAGAGGAGGCTTGAGCGTCAGTTGGAGAATACATCAGAGTGATCAGTCATTCATTTTGCTAGAGCGAGGTTGCTAAGCAAAAGTGAATCAATGATCAACAGTGAGTACTAGACAGAGAGGCAAAGACAGTACTGACAGACCTGCGTAGAAGTAGAGAGAGCGAGAGCAGCAGCAAGTTCAAGGCACACAAAGCCCAGCAGAGACAGAGCAGAGGCCACAGGGACTGCGTCATCCACGCAGAGGCTGCTGGAGTGACGAAGAGGGTCCCAGAGGTTGTGCAGTGCCTCAAAGGGCTGACGCAGAAGGTCCTAGGGTTGACGCAGGTCAGCAAGAGGCTGACGCAAAGGCCAGAAGGGCCAGCACTAAGCTTCAGTTGTGCCAAAGAGGGTTTCGTGGGACAGGTTTTCTGAATACCTGTTTTCGAATATATAGGTATTGCTATCGTGTATTTTTCTCTGTCAGGTGAGCCGGTTAGGCACCGAACTGTACTCAGAAAGACTAAATAATAATATAACCCTCAAAATAGCTGCACCGATTTTCCCGCATTCAGTTTTTCCGAGGATATTTGTCCAAAAATAACAGTGTCACTTGTGCTTGTTTTGCTACAGTTGATGATATGTAGATGTTGTGACTATATTGTGTTTATTTTGGTATTTAAATGTTTTAAATACCTTATTCAGAATTTACAAGTAGAAAAAATAAACCAACAGAATACAGATTAATTTTCTAATGGATCGACTTAAAAAATTCAACAAAGAGGAGTTGTGTGTCTTTTCACCTTTTGACCTGCCAGTTGTGCAAACCAAGACTAGCAAAGTTGTTTTCCTACATGCCTTCCCCTCTCTGAATCCAATGGTGGTCTTCTTTTGGTCAAAAAGTGCCTCAAACAAAAGCGCAAAGCGAAGTGCCTAGGGCGTTGCGTTCCAAGCATTCAAGTTGTCACAAACTATCTAGGATTGCTAAAAAACACAAAAACTTGAAAAAGTACCCCAAAACTTTTCAAAATTGGTCAAATGACTATTGATCATGTGGTTTATGCATGGAGTGAGGCCTCAGCAAGGATATCAACTTCAAGTATTCCTTCCTCTTCTTGCTTGTTTAGGGCTTCAATCTTTGCATTAGCTCTTCTAAGCTTTACCCTTGCAATTTTGTCTCTTTTAGCATAATGCTTTGCCATCCTTCTCTTAATTTCATTGTCTTTCTTTGCCTTGTCTAAGAGCTTCTCAAGATGTTGATTGGCCCTGTCAAGCCAATATTCACGGTTTTCATTGATCACGGTGGTAAGCCTTTCATTCAATGTGAGCTGATTAGCAAGTTCAACTTCTCTTTTCTTCTCTATTTCTAGAGCTCTTTTTAGCCCTCTAGTCCTAGGCCTTTGTCTTGGTGCCTGTTGTTCTGTTTCATATGTCACACCATATGTTTCTAGTGTCTCTTCAAGTAATACTTTAGCTTTTTCTGCCTCTCTTTGAGATTTGATGAATTTCACTTCATCAGTGCAGTGCTTTGTCTTCAGCTGCTGGTTCTCCTGCTCAAGAAAGTTAATGACAAATTTAGACCTATCAAGATTAGTTTGTAGCTCCTTAATCTTGGCTTCTTTCTCCTTGATGACTATGCTAATGTCCTCATTATCATCATGCTCATCTAGGTCAACAAGGTCAAAATATTGTTCTGTCTCATGGAGGTCCTCCTCCTCATGCTTGTTCTCTGCCTGGATCTCTACCTCTGTCATCTTTTGTTTTCCTTTGTCTACCTGCTTTGTCGATGTAAAAGGCAAGGCCCCTCCCACAATATGTGTGGCAAACACATGCCTGTGACCTCTCTGGTATGTTTTAGCTCAAGTCTAAGGATTCTCCCTCCTTTGTTTGGCCTCCTCTCCTTTCTTTCTTCTCCCTCATTGTAATTTTTGTTCTGTTCTTCTTCCATAGGTGTATTAGTATGAAAACCCTAGGGAGATGTGATGATAGTGGAATGTAGGTAAAGGGAGTAGGGAATGATATGAGGAAATTCAAAGAGATGAGGGAAGGGGTTTATGATTTGAGGGAAGTGATAGGGAGTAGAAATGATAAGGGAATTGGGAATGGGAAATTAATTACAGGTTAGGGATTTTGGAAGCCTAGGCAATTAGAATACCTAGGGCTTAGGGTTTGGGAATAAAGGGCTTAGGGGAAAGGGGATAATGTGATACACAGCTTTTGGGAAAGGGTTTATTACAATGTGGGTAGGGAGATGAAAGGTTTAGGGAGTGTTAGGAAATGGAATGGGAGTGTAATGGGAATTTGGGAGTAAACTAGGGTTTCAAATGAAGTAGAAACCAAATTTCTTTGACAATAATGTAAACACCATGTAAATCGACTTGATGGAGGAGGAATAGTGCACTCGCTGTAACTTACTGGCTGGAGACGTAAGCAACCACTACTGAAAGATTGAGGGCGATATTGTGAAGCTTCGAAGTGTTTCTGGATTTTGTTGCGGAAGTCGGGCAAGCATGCAGCATACAACGTAGGCAAGCAGCATAACACTCAGGCACGCAGCGTTCTACACAGACACGCCCTCCCTCTATCAGGTGCGCAATGCCGACTTCAAATCCACTTTTGAGTGTCTTCCTGAAGTCCAAATTGAACTCATAATAGCTTGTGGAAAGATCTCTCTCTTAGCTAAACAATGGACCTATCAAGCATTGCAAATGATCAAGTATAACCCCTCAAAATTCAATTCTCCCAAGACTGGTCAAAAAGTGCAGAATGAGGGTGCAAAAATGAAGTGTGCTCTTGCAGACAACTTTTTGAGGCCTTCCTCAACTACAAATTGAGCTCATGATAGCTCATTGGAAAGATCTCTCTCTTGGCTACACAATGGACCTATCAAGCACTACAAATGATCAAGTATAGCCCCTCAAAAATCAATTATCCCAAGACTGGTAAAAAAGTGCAGAATGAGGGTGCAAAAATAAAGTGTGCTCTTGCAGGAAACTTTTTGAGGCCTTCCTCAACTCCAAATTGAGCTCATCACAGCTCATTGGAAAGCTCATTCTGTCTAGTTATCATTTGACTCATCAAGCAAGTCAATTGGACACTCCAGCTAGGAGAAAAATTGATTTTCCCAAGGTCACTCCAGAAATGCATAAAACCTCTTGTAGCAACTATATTTTTGACATTTCTCCAAAACCATGACACCTGTGTAAAAACTGAAGAAGGTGTTTCATCTTTCGCCTATGATGGACAAAAACGTCTTTCACTTTTGTCAAATTCATCTCTGTTTGGTCAGAAACATAGTTTGAAGAAAAACTAGCCCTATGTGTGGCAAATAATTTGTCCCTTGGAATGACTTCTTGAAAAATGATGGAGACATGATGTTTATGAGTTGGAATGGCTTCATACTTGCTGAAATGACCTCCCTTATGCCTCCTCTACTAAGATGTCTCTGATTCCATAGCCAATCCTAGCTCAGTGGGAGAGGAAAATGATGGTTTGGACACCCTTGGGAAAAGAAAACTCCCTTTGGCATTCACTTAACTTTTTGAAACTTTACCCTTTCACTTGACTATTTCCTTTGGCAGATTGATCTTTTGATGGTCTTTGAGAACTCTTTGAATTTGACTTTTTGGTGGTTTGGCATCATAATGACTTTGAAACTCTTCCTTTTGGCTGATGGAACTTTTAACTTACAACACTTGGAACCATGAGAATTATTACATATTAAAACCATAAAATTACATTTTTGCTTGAATATTCAAATTACAAACTATTTTGTTGATGAAATCTTGTTTATTCTTACTCCCTCACTTGCTGGTCTTTTGTGCAGGAGATGGTGTTTTAGTGGACCTTGGGAACCCTAAGACCTAATGAAGACTTTGAGTGGTTGTGACTATGATGAAAATGGCTGTCATGATGAAGACAAGTCATGACTAATGGTATACTTCAGCAAAAGGTGAAATGAGCCAGCAAGCGGTAAATTTCTAAAAGGAGTAAAAGAAACCCCAATTCAACCGTTCGTGACCAAATTTTTGCATCATGACCTAGTGGAATGACAAAAATTTCACAATGGGACCCTAATATGATATGAAAGAGTTAATTTGATCACTGATGGCAGGATGCAAATACTGACACTAACAGTTGGGAAAGGGTTTTCAGGGTCACTCCTCACCTATACATTGACATCTACTTTACAAAGTGATCCCACACTATCGAGACTCCTCCCATTGATGAAAGTCCGTAAAGAGCAGGGAGATTTAGCTGTGGTTACAGTGGGCTAAGCCCTCCATCGTTGCCCTTGACCTAGCAGTTGTTTTTAGGTCCCCTGCTGGTTTAAGTGGTAACACTGACTTCAGCGAATGCTAAGCAGACTCCTTCTTACTCCTTCTGTCTCCCTCATTCTTTGCCATGTTTGTTTCTACAACTTCCAGTTCAGTTATCACGACATCTGGGGTTATCTACAACTACTCTCTCTACTCCTATACCTTTGTCTCTGGTAAGTAATGTTTTGCCTATCTTCTGGTGTCAAAGACCACGCTGCTCCCACAGGCTAAGCCAAGTTTATGAGCTTTGATACCATTGTAATATTCCTAAGGAATTTTTATAGTAATAACAAAGCATACATAGACATAAAAACCACGAAAAGCAAACAGATAAATCAGTGAATGAATTTGCAACAAAAACTGTGTCGCTAAGCCATTTTATTAAAAATAAATAGGGTAGAATGTGGTGTTGTAAAGAGTGTACCTAGGCTTGCCCAAGGCAAGCTAGCAAAGCCCGAGTGAATAATAAGACGTCCCCCTCGAGTATGTTGATGTTCTCTCCTGGCTCTTCGCTGAACTACCTAGAAAATACGATGTTGGCTGTGAAGAACTGTTGTTAGGACCTCTTCCGGTGCTCAGGAAATTCTAGGAAATTAACCCCGAGCTCTCCACCAAATACCCAAAATAACCCACGAATGAATTTGTTGATGGTTGACCTTGGAATTTCGGCCCTCTTTTCCCTTTATGGCTCTGTTGCTAGGCAATTCAACCCACCTGTCAATCCTACTACAAAAATCCCTCCAAATGGCTGCAATCTCCAAACAAACACTCCCCCGGGCTCCTCCTCAAATCCCAGCCCCAAACTCCCTTGACTCCTCAACCTCCAAGCGTACCTCCTCCAAGCACTGCACAGTCCCTGCACTGCTACCGCTGAACCTCTCCACAAACTCGCACTCCCCACTGCTAGAACGAACTAGAATAGATGGAACTCCCTCCTTGAGCTGGCACTTGAAATCCACCGAAGCAAAGGTTGAGGTTTCCACTCGAAAACACTTGTGTGCTAAACAACACTTGCAAACTTGGCTTCAGCTCAAGCGTGCTATGTCAAAGACAATTTTCTCAGATATGAATGAATGCCAAAATGAGTATCTTGCCTTCCTTTTTGTCTAAGTGCCTCCACCATGCCCATGTGGGCCCAGCTCGATTTCTTCCCACCAAATTTGCTCCAATGAGTGTGTACTTCTCATTGTGGTCGTGATTCTCTATGGGTGGCCCTCACGCTCCACTAGAGGTTCAATGTTCCCCTTCCAACTCTAATGTTTGGGTTTTCTTTAATCAAAAATACAATGTGGGGCCTCTAAACCCACATTTCCCTAGTACAAACATGAATTAAGACAAAATTGGCCAAAATTGATATTTCACTTAGCAATAATGCTAAGTGGGAATATCACACTTTTCCTGATGTACATGCAAAGTGGGCTCAAAGCAATTATTTTGCTTGAAGCTTGGGTGCCCTAATCAATTAGCACCCTATAATATCCTAGGAAAATTGTGCCATAGGGTTTCTTAGATAATCAGGTTTCAACAAAGCTTCTGTGATTATTCAGCAATGAAACAATTAGTGCATTGAGTAGTACAGTATATGAATAAGCAATATAGTCCACAGTAACTTGCACTGTTCACTCAGCAACATGTCATAAAATATTTCATTCAACACAGTTCTGTAATTCAACCAATCAACAGTTTCAACAGATGTTCCATATTCAACAGAGTTTGATCAACCAGCAGTTGCACTCAATCAAATGACCTAGACTGTTTTATGCTAACTTGCAGACTAGTACAACAGTAACCCTAGCTGAATTCTGCTGCAGAAATTGACCAAGGGTTTGAATTCCGATTCCAGAAGAGAAGGGAAGACCAAGCTATCTCAAGATAGGATCGTCTATTCCGGAAGAAGACCAAACTCTACCTCCACTAAACTCTCACAGGAAAAACCCTTCCAAATTTGACCTCAGAGATGGGTTGCTCAGAAGATCGAAGTTTTGCCATGATTCTGCCACAAACTGAGCCACCAACTGTCACAGGAACCCTCCGAATTTGCCTCAGGAATACTCAGAGTTTGTCACAGAGTATACCTGAGTTACCCTTAAGAGGTCTGAAAACCCTCGGAACAAAATTTGCATTGCCTTGGGAGATCCACACTGTTTCAGGAAATCCACACTGCCTCAGAAGGTCCACACCATCTCAGGAAATCAACGACTCCTCAGGAAATCCACTCTTCTAATCCACACAACCTCAAAAGAAAAACTACTATCCGTCACGGGACTTACCAGTGCAGGCTGAAGGAAATTTTCAGTTTGTTTGCCTTAGGTTCTCCACCAAACCTTGATAATACTCCAAAAATGATAAAATCCCTACTTCGAGAACGGAAAAGAACAGATGATAGAAAATTACTTACTAACTAAGGTGGAACCTTTCACCACCAAAATTAGTAGACAGGAAAGGGGTATTAAAACCCTTAGAGCCACAGCTCAAGAAAATAGACGTATTTGATCCAATTTGATGATGATCATTTGATTTCATTTCCCCTCTATTTATAGAATTTTCCATGGGCTCCCAAATGTGAGGAGTTGTGAGAGAAACCCCCAATTTTGGGTCCTTTACCCCAGCCAACCCAACTTTTGCACAATGTTGCTCCAACATTGGAAAAAGTGGATTTTTACCCCTTTATCAAGACCATAACCTACAAGGTCGGATAGGCCATTTCGTCCTCCATTGGCCACCAATTTGGAGAGAACATTACAGTTCCCCCTTCCCGAAATTGCTCTCTCAAGCAATTGCAGACTTGGGTGCTATAAAACTCATT
This sequence comes from Pinus taeda, assembly GCA_000404065.3. Taxonomy (NCBI): domain Eukaryota; kingdom Viridiplantae; phylum Streptophyta; class Pinopsida; order Pinales; family Pinaceae; genus Pinus; species Pinus taeda. Next base: position 102,961 of record APFE031436778.1, on the reverse strand, counting down.
CTCCTTCCTAAGTGGCATCTTCTTCTGGTAGATTCTTCCATTTAATGATATATTGTGTAATGTCTCTTCCTAAACTAATTTTCTATAGGTTTATTTATTCTACAATTTTGACATTTTTGGAAGCCAGTGATCCATGTGATTTTTGGGAAAATACTTAGTTTGGAAAAAAGGGCCGAAATGTCCTGTTGGCAAAGTGTGGGGGCCACCCACATGAGGAAATACACACCACCTTAGAAGGAATTTCAAAAGGCTAAGGAGAAAAAGTCGAATTGCTAGTTGGAGGGGGGCCACATGGGAAAAGAGGCCCTACGAATTATAAATAGAGGAGGTCCAGCCTCATTTTGCAGTTTTTTTCCTATTGAACTCAACCTTAGTTGCTCAAGTTGCTTAGGCCGGCCACTTGTTGTTTAGCAATGACCTCTCCAAGTGGAGAACTCACCCTCTCTTCGGTGAACTAGGAGTGCCACCCTAGTAAGGTTCCTTTCTATCATTCCAGAGGATTGCAGGAGGATATTCAAAGCGTTAAACTCATCTATCACTCAACTAGTGTGTACTTCAAGAGGACGCAGTAGGAGAACACGCAATAGCTATTCTCGGGGTCTTCCAAAGAGCAATTACCGAAAGAATTTTGGTGAAGGCCGGGGAGACACTAGCCTTTGAAAGGATTTTGGGAGCAGGAGCTTGTTGTTTGAGAGCAGTGTGATTGACAGCACCCAGGGCCAACACAGAAGCTTCTCACTGGGCATACGTGGGAATTTGTGGGTCAATTTGTAGAGATAAGGGGAAGTTCGAGAAAGACTATCTAATGATTTTGGTGTGTTTTGGAGGGGCTTTTCTAGAGCTACAGGCAAGCCGTATTTTTTAGCAGTTAGAGGAGGGTGTGGCTCTTAGGAGGCCGAATTCCCTGGGTCAAACCCAAGCCAAAACCTTTATGGGTTTTGATGGGTTTTGTTTGAGGAGAGTGGGGTTAATTTGGTAGAATTTTTTGAGCACCGAAGGTGGTTTTTCCAGCAGCATTTTGCAGCAGACAGCACAGTTTCACTAGGCAGTGAAGAGCATCATTGCAGTAGCTATTTTTGCCATCTAGGCTTGACATATTATCACCTAGGCTTGATCACGCTTGCCATTGAGGCAAGCCCAGGTGCACCTCTTCCACATTATTGTACTATTGCTCCCAGATCATAATAAAATGGCTCAGCTAATTGTTATTTCTGGACTTTTATGGGTGTGCACTAAATGCTTATATTTTATTGTGTTGTCTTTTTTGTTTGCTTTGCATATCACTGCTTTTCCTAGTTTGGGACATTGCCTATTGTGAAATTACTCTGCCCCTCAATTTCATTTCTCACATTGCCATGATTGTTTCCTGGATTAGCTCTAGTTGTCCTTCTTCATCCAACAGGGGAAGATCAATAGTAGAAGTGACCCCAAAGATGTTTTAGAAATATTGTAATGCTGTTTGGAGTCCACCAAAACCCTAAAACCAATTACAAAACCCCAAAAAAACGGTTTAACACTTTGTTGTTGCGTCCGATTCGTGCCCGCCAGTGACCCGGCCGTTTTTTAGCGGACTCGGCCGGGTCGGCCGAGTCAGCAATGACCCGGCCGAGTCATTGAGTGACTCGGTCGGGTCATTGCTGACTCGGCCGACCGTTCCGTTTTTTTGACCGAGTCAGTTCCCAAGCCATCGACCCGGAACGACTCGGCCGGGTTGGTTCTGACCCGGCCGGTTTGTAAAACACTGTTGACATCCTTCTTGAGGCATGATTCATGGAAGATATTATGAATTATATTTTCTTTTGGCAGTTCTAACTCATATGCCACTTCTCCTACTTTCTGGAGAACTTTGTAAATTCCATAAAACCTTGGCTTCATCTTTTCTGCACTGCTTTCCTTGAATGTAGATTGTCTATATGGCTCCAATCTCAACAAAACAAGATCTCCTACCTCAAAGTTGTGTTATGTTCAATGTTGATATGCATACATCTCTTGCCGATTTTGAGTGGCCTGCGTGTTTTCTTTAAGTGTGCTTTGTGAGTCTAGCGTGCCCTGGCTCGTGGGATTCAATGGGCACACGATTCCAATTCGATGGGCCAACGAAACCTGATTTCGGGACACATGTCCCTCTGAAAAGCGTGCCACGCAGCCTTTAAACCCCAATTTGGGCCCATTTCGCACTCATTCTAGAGTATCTCTGTTGTTGTGGGTGTGTGGGAGAGACTAGCAAAGGGTTTGGAATCATTTTGGAGGTTATTCAAGCAACAAGTAAGTGCATTTTGCTTCTATTTTTTTAGCATTTTTGCTAGAGCAGTTTGCATGTCTATTTTTTTTACAAGTTTGCGCATTTTTTCTTTATTTTTTTACAACATTCATGGCTCAATCAAGGGCAGCAGGGAAGGGGAAGAATGTCCCCATTGGTGATGCCCCTCTTGTTCCAATTTCATCAGGGTCTGCAAGTGTTCCCTCTATTGGAAGTGGGGCTGCAACAGCAGCTTCGAATGTTGAGGGAAAAATAAATTTAACAAGACAATAAGGTCAAGAAAGCAAATATCCCTTGTGGAAGTATGTCACAAGAGATCAAGGGCCAAGCAACAAGTTGAAGGGAGGAGGCAATGTTGCTGGGAAATGAAACTATTGCAACAATCATTTCAAGAGCACTCATTACCTTGTGAAAGTTCATTTGTTGGCCTTACCAAGTTGTGGAATTGGAGCATGTGCAAATGTGTCTTTAGCTAAGAGGAAAGAAATGGAAAAAGAGGCCAATGTTGGTGTGGCAAGGGTGGTTGCTTGATCTCAAAAAAACAAGAATGATGATCCCCTTCCATTTTTGAGGGAAAGCAACAACAAATTTCCATTTGTGAGTTTTGGTAGGAGTGTGGGTCAAGCAGCAAAAAGAAAGGCAGTGCCACTTGGTCCAATGGACAAGACTTTTCAGAAAGAGAGACAGAAAGAGTTTGATATCACCATTGCATTATTTTTCTATTTGAACTTCATATCCTTTAATGTTGCACGCTCACCTTTATTTCGTCGGATGTGCCAAGCTCTAACTCAAGGGGCTCCACCAAAGTACGTGCCTCCTAGGTTAGAGAAGCTTAGAACCACATTGTTTACTAAGACAAAGAAAGAGGTGGATAAAATGTTTGAGCCTATTAAATCTACATGGCCAACATCTGGGGTTAGTATTGTTTTTTATGGATGGATAGATCCAACACGCCACCCACTCATCAACTTCATGGTGTCTTCCATGAATGGACCAACTTTCTTGAAATCAACGGATGCACTTGGACAATACAAGGATGCACAATATATTGGTGAGTTGTTCATTAAAGTTATTGAAGATGTAGGTGTTGATTCTTGTGTGCGAATCATTATAGACAATGCACCTGTTTGCAAGGTTGTTGGCATGATTGTGGGAGCTAAATATCCACAAGTATTTTGGACACCTTGCATTGTCCATTCCTTGAATTTAGCACTTAAAACTATTGTTTCTGATGTGTCTTGGCTTGGAAGAATTATTGAGGATGCACAGCATATCCGCAACTTTGTACAAAATCATACAAATGCCCTTACAATCTACAAGGAGTACACCCATATATAATTGTTGAAGGTTGCAAATACACGATTTTCCTCTTCATTCATCATATTGAAGAGGTTGAGGGAGGTCAAGACCACTCTTGGGGCCATGGTTATTTCAGAGTTTTGGTCTTTTTGGAGAAAGACAGATCAAGAAGCCTCAAAAAGCGTCAAGGACACAATGTTAGATGATGCTTGGTGGGAGAGGGTAGACCTCACTATTAAGATCATGGACTCTATCATTGCTTTGCTACGATTTGCAGATACAAACCAACCCATCCTAGGAGATGTTTATGAGGGATGGGATTCCATGATTAAGTCTATGAGGACCATTATTTTACAAAGTGAGTGCCCTGAGTATGAGACATCATCAAAGGCCTTCTTCACCACCATACAAGATATTCTTGTCAACAGATGGGACAAGAATTGTACACCTTTGCATTGTTTGGCTCAATCATTGAACCCAAAATACTAAAGCCATGAGTGCCTGAATGGTGGACCTTCCCACAAATTCCCTCCTCACATGGATGGTGAAATTTCACGGGGAGGAAGGATGCATTGAGACAGATATTTTAGGGTAGAGCATCCCTTGATGAGGTGGAGGATGCCTCTGCAGAGTTTTCTACTGGCACTGAGCAATTTGCAAGCTATGAGTTGATTGAAGACAGGGGGCCAAGGAGCCCTATTCTTGGTGGGAAAATCATGGGGCAACAATCCCTCCTCTACAGCAATTAACCATGAGGTTCCTCTCTCAGGTGACTTCATCCTCTTGTTGAGAGAGGAATTGGAGCACATATGGGAATTTGTATAGTGTCAAGAAGAGCAAGCTTGAGCAGTCTACGACAAAGACAATGGTGTATGTGCACATCAACCTTCATCTTATTTACAGGCAAAGGGATGAGTGGTTGAAGGGAAAGACAAAGATGTGGGATGTCTTTCCTTGTTGAAAAATCTAGGGCATGTAGACAATAGCTTGACTCTTCGTTACATGATAACAATTTGTGAAGTATTTAAACAATTTATCAAGTTAGAGGTTCCATTCATTATTAGTGTATTTCATTACTTCATCAAACTGCTAACAAAAGACAAAAGAGACAAGAACACAAATGTTTTGGGTTTCTACCAGGACCAAAACCTCTCCCTCTTGGAGAGGAAAACCCATGCGTAAATTCTTATTATAGAGATTCCATTAACAAATACCAATACCATGACCCTTGACACATTTTGCCTCTCCAAGACCAAGATAATAAACCTCCTTTCAGTCACTGCTAAGATCATCCTCATTGTTGCATCATTGAAGCTATTACATCATCACTAAGATCTTCATTGTTGCTTCTTTACCATATCAACGAGATTTATTAAGATCTCCACTGTGATCTCTATACTTTCATCAATGTGCTGAGAGCTTGATATTCATCACTGTACTTTAGCTAAGATTATCATCACATTAATTGTGAGCATGTCAAGAGTGTATTTCTAGACTATGATTACAACAGGGGAACATGTTTCTGAGATAGTGAGAATACACAAAGACAATGAGGATCTGAGCTCCTTTTCATCATATGTATACAAGCACTGTTGAGAGATAAGTCCATCGAGACTGTGGTAACATTTCTTTTTCGTCTCCACATTTGAGACTAAGATCATGATACCCATCTCACTGAAATTTTATATCACTGTATTTCTATTTCACCAAAAATGTTGATCCATTGTGTTTATCACCGAGATTGCTACAAGGATATCATTGATATGCTGAGACTGTACAATTTTGAGACAGAGATAGTGACATGCCTAGACTACTTTGTTGCTTTCTCCATGCGAGGTTACAACCTTCAGATCTTAGGTATGGTGACATTGTTCACTACTCCATGCATCGAGGTTGTGACTGCACCTAAAACCCAAACTAGGTGCAGTCAAACCCTACTGCAGCTCCTCTCTTTATGATTGTGGCTTACCTCTTCATGACTGCGACTTCCCTCTTCATGACTGCGACTCCTCTTCTCCATGACTCTGGCTCCTCTTCATGACTGCGACTTCCCTCTTCATGACTGTGACTTCCCTCTTCATGACTGCGACTCCTCTTCTCCATGACTCTGGCTCCTCTTCATGACTGTGACTTCCCTCTTCATGACTGTGACTCCTCTTCTCCATGACTCTGGCTCCTCTTCATGACTGCGGCTCTCTGCGGCTTCACCTCTATACAAGTTTTGTCCTCCTCCTTTGCAAATACCCCAACAAGGTATTTATAGTAGTCATCTCATATATGCAAGCCGACATCCACTTGTGAACTGACGTATCTATTATTTCAAGCCGACATGACATAATTATATATATTTAAAACATTTATTTGAGCCGACATGATCACCTCCTTATTGCTTTGCTTGCAGACTTCGAAAGGCTTGTTTTGAGGCATTGATCTTGGCCTTGGAGGGCTATTAGACAACTTTGAAGACTTGTACATATTTACATGAACTCATGAAGAGTTTCTACACACATGACATGACTCTTTGACATATAAATAAATCCTAAAGACATCAAGAAGAAGTCTTTCACCTAGTGACACCTCTTGCTCATGAAACCCATGTAGCAAGATTTAAAAAAAAAAAAAAATCCTTTAATTACATCAATTACAAAGATCATGTCATTATGAAGACCGAACCTAGTTACACTTTCTTCATCATTCCCGATGTTATGGGTTTGGACAGCAGTGTTGAGTTGGCATTGGCCAACTTGGATCTTAATGACTCAATGCTAAAGTCTGTCACTATGGATGATGGTGATACTCTTGAGGGGTCATCCTCCACACCAACAAATGCAGAGATTACATTGGATACAAAGAAGGAGGATGCAGCAGAGGAGAGAAGTGGTGACATGACGGTGATGTTGATTTTGATTTTGAAGATGATGATTGATGAGCTACCTACTACCTTGTAGCTGTTTTGTATTCACTATTTCTATTTTCCATTGGAATTGCTACTACCTATGTAACACATTTTGATTTTGATGACTTAATGAGAAAACTGCATCTTCTTGTCTTTATCCTATTGGTTCATTGATGAATTTGTCACAATTATATTTGTATGCATAATGTTACATTGTACAACTTACAACTTTTAAATTTACAATCTAGAATCTACATCTATGTTTGAATTTGCATCATGAATGAGAATTTGTGTAAGAAATATCTATTTATTATTAACTTTTCATATATTATATATATATATATTATATATATATATTATATATATATATATTAACAAAATAATATATCACGTGTCTTATGTGTCCCGTGTCCCCGCGTCAGGTAACTTGGGTGTCATCCCAATAAACAAATGATAAGTGGTGTTGTAACAATGCTCCTTGGCTTATAGCCATTTGATCCATGTTTTTGTTTGACCAATCACATAGTTATGTAAGTACCCCTCAATCCATTTATTCACGATCTTTGTCTGACCATTTGTTTCCGGCTGATAGTTGGTACTTGGGGTTCATTCTGTCCGCACTAGCCTAAAGAGTACCTACCAAAATTCTACCATAAATCTACTATCCCAATCACTGACTATATTTTTAGACAGTTAGTGAAGTCTGAAAATTTCTTTGAAGAACAGTTATACTACCTATTTGGACGAGTAATTGTTGATTTGGGGTAGCATCGGATGTGCTCTAGCCACGAAAATTCATGGAGAGGCTAAAGCACATGAGATCTCCAAGACCCAAAAATGGTTTGTGCAGAATCTAACCAGTTTGGAAGATATTAAAATAATTAATATTTTTAATGGATTCCCTCAGTTTAAACTTAGGGAAAATTAAATATTAATGTGAATTAATATAAAATTGAGTTAGCATGGTCCAAAAGTAATGGATCAAGCCAGATCTAATCTTAGCTATTGATTAGGGACATAATCTCGGTCGTTGATAGACCAACGAGAAAAGTATAAGAAGAGGCTTGAGGGTCAGCTGGAGAACACACTGTGGGAGACCAGTTAGTTTGATTTCTAGAGCGGGGTTAGCTGAAAAATTCGAACTAGTAGTCTGGAGAGCAGCAGGAGGCAGCGAGTACGGAGCAGAGAGTCGGGATCCGCAACAGAAGACCAGCACAGAGGCAAGAGAGGCAAACGCAGGCCCTTTCAAGCAGACGCTGATGCAGCAGGAGACTGCGCAGCCACTGGAGCGCCTGCGTGGGTGACGCAAAGAGGCCCAGGGCTGACATAGAGTGTCTGGGAGCCATGCAAAGGTCAGCCAAGCTGACGCTAGGACTGGGAGAAGTGCTGGAGAATTTTTCTTTCTGTTGGGTAAGCCAGTTTGGCACCTGGTTGTACTGAAGAATTGTTGAATAATAAAATCCTCCCTTGCTGCACCGGTTTTCCCACATTGGATTTTTCCGGGTACTGTTGTCCAAAATATTTGTGTCGATGTGTTGATTCTTGTGCATGTGTTTGTTTCTATATTATGGTGTGATATCTGCAGCAAAATTTATATTAATGTTTACTGAAGGAATTTCATAAATAACTTCTTGAAAATAAGTAGGCAAAGTAAATCAGATGTTGCAGTGATAGAATTTTCACAGTAATCAATTGGAATCGCAAAGAAATGTGTGAATTTCATTAATTTGTCAAGCACTATATAGACACAGTCTTTGCCTTGTGCTTTGGGTAGTCCTGTTATGAAGTCCATTGAAATGTTTTCCCATTTTTGCTCTGGAATTGGTAAAGGTTGGAGTAAACCTCTGAGATGTGTGTGGTTGACCTTATTTTGTTGACATGTCACACATTCAACGTATTTTAATACATCTTTGAGACCTTTCCATGAAAACTTCTCCTTGATCTGTCAATAAGTTTTGAAGAATCCTTGGTGTCCAATTGATGGTATGTCACGTGTAGCCTTCAAAATTTTCTCCTTAAGCATAGATCCAGGGACCAAAAATAATGTCTTTATAGAAAATAACGTCATTTATGATCTTGTACCAGTCATCTTGTATGAGCCCATCCATCAGTGCACAAGCAAACTTCTTTTTGGAGTATTTTACCAAGAGGTGAGCCTTCCAATCTTCGATGATCTTCATGAGGGAACATGTTGCTATTCTTCTGGAGAGTGCATTGGCCAAAATATTTTTTTTACCCTTTAGGTATTCAATATCAAAATCATAAGCTTGGGCGTTACTTACCCATTTCTACTATCTTTCATTCCGATCCTTTTGCTCCAAAAAATGGTGTAAATTGTTGTGGTCTGTCTTGACTACTAACCTACTTCCTACCAAGTAATGCCTGAACTTTGCTAAAGCATGCATAATAGCCAACATTACTTTGTCATATATAGAGTAAATCCTCTCTAAATCTTGGGGCTTCAAACTTTCCAACATGATTGGATGTCCCTTCTGCAAAAAAAGAGCTCCTATTTCTTCTCAAAATGTGTCACACTCTAATACAAAGGGTTAACTGAAATTGGGAAGTGCCAATACCCAACATGAGCTCATTACTTCCTTACAGAAAGCCTTGTCTAACTCTTTTGTCCAGCTGAATGCTCCCTTTTTTGTTAAATTTGTCAGAGGTATGCCCAGATGTGAGAACTCTTTGAAAAAAACGTCAGTAATAGCTACAAATTCCAAAGAATCCTCGTAACTCTGTCAACGTCTTGGGTGTAGGCTAGTCCAATATTGCTTGAATTTTCTCTAGATGCACCTACACACCTTGAGCATTGATTATATGTCCCAAATAAAGAATTTTAGTCATCCCAAATTCACATTTTGATGCCTTGGCATAGAGCAATTGTTTTCTCATTATGCCTAAAATTTCGACTTCCCAAGTTGACCTTCCATATATTGTCATATATATGAGGAGGTCATCGAAGAATACCAATACAAATTTCCTTCACTGCTTGTTGAAAATGTTGTTCATACAAGACTGGAATTTGGCAAGAACATTGGTTAACACGAATGTCATTGCTCTGAAAACAGCAAATAGATCTCTATTGCTTTGAGTACAATTAAAGTTGAATACATTGCTACTAATGTTGCTTGCTGCGAGGCTATATGGTTTCGAAAATTGTTCTCTAATTTATTTGATCAAATGTTGGAGTCAACTACTATCTATTGTGATAATCAAAGTTGTGTGAAGTTATCTGAGAACCCGGTGTTCCATGACAAGTCAAAGCATATTGAAATCAAATATCACTACATCTGGAATATTGTCCAAATAAGAGTAGTGAAGCTCGAATATGTTCCTACTGATGAGCAAGTTGTTTATGTATTGACAAAGCCATTGTAACGGATGAAGTTTGGCTATTTCAGAGAACAACTTGGAGTTGTTAAGAACCCCTCTCTGAGTGAGAGGGACCACTGATTACATAGCATCATGGTTAGACCATCTCTCGTAGGTTGTGTGTCGTGAGACGTTGTTGTCTAAGAGATGTACTGATGATTCCTCTTGTAGGGTGTGTGTCGTGAGACCTTGTGGTCCAGGAGATGGATTCCTCCCATACAATGTGTGCCGTGAGACATAGTTGTCCAAGAGATGTATTGATGATTCCTCCTTTAAGTTATGTGTTGTGAGACCTTCTGGTCTGGGAGATGTATTCCTCCTGTAGATTGTGTGAGACATTGTTGCCTGGGAGATGTATTGATGATTCCCCCTATAGGTTGTGTGCCGTGAGACCTTGTGGTCTAGGAGATGTATTCCTCCTGTAGGTTGTGTGTCGTGAGACCTTTTGGTCCAGAAGATGCTTTGTTGGTTTCTCCCTTAAGTTGTGTGCCATGAGACCTTGTGGTCGAGGAGATGCTTTGAGATGGATATTATGTATCTTTCCTTATGATGAAGAGAAACTTGGATTGTGTCCTCTTCCTTAGGTTGTGGGCCATGAGACCTATGAATTGGTTAAGAGCATTGATCTAGAGAGAAAATGAAAAACTATCTCCCTAGCTAAGAGGGAGTGTAGAAAAATAATGTAGCTATGGTCGGCATTTTTCATTGCAAAATTAAGAAGAAGAAATTAATGTGTCATGTACATGTCAGCCCAACAAGACCTACAAGTCAGCTCCAAAGAGATCCTCATGTCAGCGTCATTAAGGCTAATTAGCCCACATTTGGCGCTTATTTATATGAGCTCATTGGCACTCATCTCCACCAAACGATTCATCAAGCATTTCGATCTGCAATTTGAGGAGATATACCACACATGCAAAGGATGGAAAAGAAGACTATTACAGTTGTGTTGACTCTCTTTTGGTGACAACATTGACTGAAGTTTGGCTTGGGCTTAGTTACATTCAGTCTACCGCAGACTTAATCTCTTTGAAGGTCGAATATCTCTGGAAAAGTTAGTTGATTCTTGGACTGTGATTTCGCTCTCATATTGACCTGGGTTGGCCAATGCTTTTAGAGTGGTTTTTTGGGCTGAGCTTCTATGGAAAGTTCAGAGTATTTTCGGCCTCTTATTACAGTGACTACATGCCTGAGTTTCGGCCTTACTGGGTAGACTGGTATAGTGATCTTGGAGTTGATCTTTCTATCTATACTGACTGACTTTGACTGTTGTTGCTCATTAAAGACTAATTTGGACTTGTTGAAATACTTTGATGTACTTTTGATGAAAATAATATCTCTCTCATAAGGAAAAAATTTAGGGTTTTTCCCTTATGGGTTTTCCACTGGTTGTGAGCCTAATCTTGGTGTCTCTTGTCTCTTATTGTTTATTGTCTATTGTGATCTCTATTCACTGCTCTTGTTGAAGATTTGAATGGTTGAATTTTTCATGTATAACTACTTGTTGGTTAAAGTATAAAGAAGGAACTGATTGCATCAATCGGGAAAAACTATTCTAGTCCTAGCCACACTAGAATTTCAACAGAACCCCCAACACCGAATTGATATCTGCAAAATTAATTACTTAAAAATCACTAGTAAAAGTGTAATTACCAAGTGTGACACCCAAACCCAAAATTACCCGTGTGCAATCCAAGTTGTACCCATCTACTACTATCACATTGAGGCCTTCAAATTCTTCGATGGGGAGACCTCTTTTTTCTACTAATGTTGCATCGATAAAGTTGTGCATAGCTCCTTCATCAACCAAGGTTGTGATGCATTGTCACCTGATAACTCCTCTAAACCAAAAGGTGTAATACCTGGGAATTTCAGATAGAGAAGCAATCTTAGCTTTCTATCAAGGTTTCTTCTCCTCGCAGGGCTTCTCCTCTTCTTTATCCTCCTTATGTGGGTACTCCTCTTTTGGGTTGTTAGGTTCATTCTTTCGAGCAGGCTCTTCTCCCCCTTCCTCGTCATCGGTGACAACTTCAATGTAGTGGATTTTTCCTTTGTATAGACGTCGATGTCCTGGCTCCCATGGTTCCTTGCATGTGAAACAAAGCTTCTTCCACCTTAGTTTGCTTTGGGTTTATTTATCCAATCTGTCCCTTTTGGTCCAATCCCGTTGAAAGGGTTTCTTCTCCTTATCTTTCTAAGGGATGAATGGCTTGAACGGACCCTTAAATTTGGTCAACACATTCCACCTATCACGAATCTTCTTGAAGGTGTCTCGTAGAATTACTAGATCGAATGCCTTAACCCAACCTTGTAGGGGTTCAGATAGTCCATTCATGAACATCATGACTACTCCTTCAAATATATTTGTCACCATGACAGTAGCTCGTTTGAATTTTATGATATATTCTTTTTGTGAACCTATCTTTTCGAGTTGTGTGAGCTCTCTGAAGTGTATATCCAAGTTCTTTCAATCAAATCTATCTATCAATCTCTACATAAAGTCTACATAAGAATTGATGTTTACATGCCCCAACATAACGAATCCATGATACCACCAATCATGTGCTTCTCCTTCTAGGTGTCATGTAGTGAATTGGATAACATCTTTGTTTAACATGGGATTGACCCTGAAGTAGGAGTCCAATTTTTGCACCCAAGCTCCTGCTGAACATTTAGATGATCCATCAAAAGAAGAGAGGGATAGTTTACTTACCTTGCACATTAGATCAAAATTAAGCTATCCCCTGGGTCTATTTCTATATTTGATGTTGTTATATTCTTGGAAAGATATGGGTGCCCAAATATTGTCTTCTAGTGTTGCATACTCCTGAAAGTAATCATCAAAGAGTCCATTTGGCTATCCTTTTGCTTGGGTCGCTATTGTCTGACCGTTTAAAATTAAGGAAGTAAGGATCTATGACTCCTTCAACTAGTTGTCATGTTGTTTGTTTGAGCCACAACAATGGAAGAGATAGGATTATGACTATTGCTTCCTTCAGCACTAGCCCTATTACAAACGTTCAATCCACTATTACCTAGATTGTTTATGACTTGGACGATAACCTGAGCCATCTACTATTGTCCCTACATTAATACGTTGGTCATTTGTTGTTGTCCCTAGAGTATTGCATTTAGTAGGATACTAGGATCATGTTCTCCTTGCCCAATTATATCTCCCATAGCTGAAGGATGGGTGTTCCTCTTTCTCCCTACTATGATGTTGCTTGTTTCTTTCAGAAGCATACAAGGCTAATGCACTCACAAGCTGGCAGGATGCTTTGCTCTGATACCATGTAATGTCCTAGGAAAATTGTGCCCTAGGGTTATGTTGTAGCTGTTGCGACAACACTTCCAAAAATCTGGGTAACCATTAAATATTTGGAACTCCTACATCAAGCCTAAACTTCAGCCCCGCCAAGTCCTGCCCGAAGGTTTGTCAGTGTCGGTAAACCTGAAGAGAAATTCGAGTTTTTCACTAAGTTAAGCCAAGTTGCTAGTTCACGCCTTGGTTGACCGCTCGCATAGTCGGAATGCGACTATCACCGATAATTGCGACCATGGCAACCATTGCGACCACAGCGACTTGTGGGTCGCAAGGTCACATAGTCGCACCTCCAACTGCTCAACTATCCTGTGACCTTGCGACCTCGTGACCTTCCAAGTCGCAAAGTCGCAAAATCACCTTAATTAACGTCAATCACTTGTGCGATTATGTGACTATACAACTACGCGACTCGCAAGGTCGCAAAATTGCACTGCCTATTCACGTCCTCCAACACAACCTCGCGACTCATGCGACTTCGCGACCTGCGAGTCGCAAGGTCGCAATTGTCACACTCCCGACCCTCGCAACCTCCACACATGCGAATATTTTATAAATAGGAGGGCACCCAGTTGCATTTGTCAAGGCTTTGTTGGTCGCACTGGAAGCCATGAGCCCCTCCAACCCGAATTCGCACGCACTTCTGACTACTGTAACGGTCCTCCCTCCTGCAATGATTATTTCCTTCCAAGTGTCATTGATTGCACCTCCTGACCTCCCGCTTATCTCTCTCCCTAGGGTTTAGTTGTTTACTTAGCTTCCCTCTCCTTTTCATGTTTCATAGGTTGCCCTAGCCTTTTCCCTATGCCTACACTCAGAATTTTTAGTTTGCCTTGCATCTGATCCCCTCATTTTATAAAGAAGTCAAAACTCCATTCTTTTGAGAGTGACCTCGGTCTCCCAAAGCCATTTAGGGCCTTCTCTGAGCTTGTCTGAGTCGTAGTCATGCGCCTCGCGACCACGATACCCTTCTCCTCGCGACTTCGCGGCTCCTCAATCCTTCGACCTCCGACCATTTGCGACCTCCGACCACCACCCGTTGTGCGATCTGCGACCAAATTTTGCGCATCGCGACCTTGCATTCGCTCCCCAGCCTTTGACCTCAGTGGCGCAGTTGAATTCTTAACATTTGAGACCGTGCGACTTGCCTTCCCTGCAACCTTCCTTTCACTGGCTAAGTCTCCTTTTTATTTTACGGTTGCAATTGACTGTCATGCCATCTATCTCATCGTAGGATTGTGTTTTTGACATGCCAGGTGATGTCGAGCTTGAGTGCATATCCATTTCTTCTTTTGAAGACGAGACGGGTCACCCAACTGCTAAAGCAATTCAAGGCGCCTCGAGAAGCGAGGCATGGGAAGTCGATCCAAAAGAACAGCCACTTATCTTTACAGACACATCTTGCAACATAAATAAAACCACCAGGCTCTCCTAGTATGAAATCTACGAGGAATTTGCTAAGAAGGATATCCCAGAAACACAGGAGGACTTCCAAGTTATATCAACATCAAGTGGTCAAAACTACATAAAGTAGCAGCTCATCCACCAGTATTCCTGTGCACTAAAACCATCGAATGGATCTTGCAGTGTACAAGCATAGATGACTGGATGATCAGGGGTCATGATGGAGCACCCATAGCCACCATCACGTTAACAAGCATTAGAGCCTACTACAAATTGCCTGAAAAGCAGTAGATTTTTAACACCAAGTGGCTCGTCGGGTTCACCATCACAACGAAAGACATCTTGAGGGATTGGTGGCAGGAACCTTCAAAATTCCGAGTCGGGACAGACCAAGCTTACAAGACAGAGGGGCTACGCAAAGCATATCAGTTAATCGCGGCAATGATGTACCAGCTATATGGCAAGGCAGACGGTGATGTCTTTTTTGACACGTGGGTTCCACTCATGTATGTTGTCGCCACTCGAGGGACTATTTTTAATTGGGCGAGCATCCTCTCATCATCCTTGAGGACAAACATAGCCACCGCCCAAAGCCCACCCCTCAAGCAACCTCCAGAATTTTATATGTCTTCATACCTCCTTGATGCTCTCTGTTCGAGGTGCCACTTCGAGCATTGGAGCTGTAATTGGGACACAACGGTAGCCCAACCCATCCACTACCACTACAAAGTCTTCTAGGACACAACGTATAGAAGCATGTTGGATGTAATGTTTTAAAACTCCGACTCGGTCGAGGGTCGACTCCGACTCCGTATCGACTCGGTCGGCTCGATTTCAATGACTCGATCGTTGTAAAAAATACTTAAATATTTTTTTTTATAACAAAACATAATTTTAAAGATTTTCATTCATGTTTCCAAACACACAACATTAGAATATAGATAGAAGACAACATATGATCAAAGTAGGCTCATGAATATATCCATTATATCAAAATGGCACCCAGTGCATTGTCCAATACATACATGATCATGACATAGAGATCGAAACAAAAACACATAACCAAGGAGGCTAGAAATGGCCTCAACAACAAAAGTAAACTGTGACCAGTACTGACCAGTACTACTGGCTACTGCTAGAGGAGCTAAGATCATGTGGATCAATCTCTGGATCATCATCAGAGTCAGACAGGGGGCCCCATGGCTCCTCCTCATTATCATCTCCAACTACAACTGTAGAAGTGGTAGCACTAGCAGGCCTTGCAGCAGCTGCAAGCTGAGATAGACGAGATATGTGCTTCTGTCATGGCTGAGCAGAGGAAGCACTTGCAACTAGGGGACTTGCTGGCTATGAGGCTGAGGCTGGTACAAGTGGATCAGAATCTGCATTCAACTGAACATTATGTTCGAGTGATGCTATCGTATGTAATTCATAATCCATATCCTCATCAGAAGCAAACTTTGTTAGATGACTCTCCACTACCCAATATGATGTTGGATCAATGTCTTCCAACACAACGGGATCTAAATCAGGTCTTTTGTTCAGCAATTGCTTGCGCCTGAGCCGAAGGTTGTATTGGACATAGACTAGATCATTTAACCGTTTTTTATCCAAACCGTTTCTCTTCTTTGTGTGAATCCTCTCAAAGACAGACCAATTGCGCTCACACCCAGTAGCACTGCAACTTTGACTCAAAATATAAATTGCAAACTTCTGTAATTCAGGACAATGGCTACCAAAAGTCTCCCACCATTGTGCTGCAAAAAACATAGGAGTGTAATGAGTTAACTCAACAAAATTACAAATTATATCCGACTTTCAAATTATAAACGATTTAACAAAATAAGTATTAAGAATTTGAAAATTGAAATTTTTGTTTACCTGGCTCATCTGCTTCCCCTACAATCTTTGCTAGGTTCTTCCCAAAGGTACCTGAGGCATTGGTGAAGGATGTGATTTGTCAGTGTATCTCCGGTTGATCACACTCCAATGGGATCATGCGATCAATGCAGTCAACCAGTCCATCTCTAACCTCCCCCCTCAAAGCTCCTATCGCCTTAGCTTTATAATGATACCGTGGGTTCAAAAACTACTCAGCTACATGTAGAGGGCGATGGAGTTGATTGTTCCATCTTTCATCAATGATTGCCCAAATGGGCCCATACTTAGCAACTTTATCCCTGTATGCCCTCTTTATTTACTTCTTTGTTTGATCCATAGCCTCATAAATGAATCCCATAGCCAATCTTTCCCCATCCACCAACCGCAACACCTTAACCAGTGGCTCAGCAAGCTTCATAATCTCTATTGCCTTTCTCCAAAATATTTCTTCATTAACTTTCTTTTTCAATTCTTTGCCTTCCAGTTTGTGAGACCACTGGCTTAGATTCCAAAAAAACTTTTGCAAGTTTCTATGTTGTGAAAGCATAAATTGCAATGTCAAAAAATGAGTAGCAAATCTAGTGATGGCAGGCCTAATAATATCCCTGGCCCCTGTGTGTTTCCTCATGAGGCTCAAAATCCATGAATGATTGTAGATAAATTTTGTTATGCTTTTGGCATGATCTACAGTGTTTTTGACCCAATCTAATTTGCCAATATCCTCACGCGTGAGGTCTATGCAATGTGCAGCACATGGGGCCCAAAAGATGGTCCTATGTTTTTCCTCTAACAGTTTACCAGCAAGAACATAGTTAGAGGCATTTTATGTGATGACTTGAACAACATTAGCCACCCCCACCTCCTCAACAACCTCATCCAATAGTTGAAACAACAATTGTCCATCTTTTACCTTATCAGATGCATCAACTAATTTTAGCAACCTGGTTCTTTGTGGGCAGAAGATAAGAAAGTTTATGATGGTACGGTTTCTTTGATCAGTCCATCCATCTAACATGATGGTACATCCTACTCTTGCCCATGAGTCCTTGAAATCTTTCAAATAGTCATTAATGGATAAAATTTCTTTCTGTAAATGATACCACCTTAGCTCAATGCATAGTAGGGCCTTTGAAGCCTTTGCTAGCAACATGTATGGCATCAAACATAGGCTCACAATATGGTGAACGGGAAGCATTGAAGGGGACATCAACATCATACCACCATTTAGCTATGTAATCACAAGCAGTCTACTTCAGTTCTTTCTTCCAATGGTCATCTAAAGGGGTTTGCATTTGACTTCTACTAGCTTGAGGACCATGTCCATCTGATGGAGAGGACGGAGTGAAATAACTTTTGGTATTCATATCACCCTTTTTCAATTTACCCTTTCCCTTTTCTTGAATAGACTCAAAAGAGGGAGGAACATATCGGAAGGGGTTGGATGCATCAGTACAAGGGATAGAGGAAGAACCCTCAAAATCAAAATGGGGGTTGGTAGCCAGCATTTTTTGTATATTCCTCTTCCTCCCAAATTCAGCCTCTAACTCTTTTTGCCTAGCCTCATCTTCTTTAAAATTCTCAAAGCTGGCTAACAAATCCTTCCTAATCTCCCCAATTTCTGGTGAGGTACATGGAGTAATTTGGCCTCTAATCCCCACCAAATATTGTTTCAGCCTATTAATGCCCCCAGGACCTTTTTTAATTTTCCTATGGTAAAATTTGCAATGAATTTGACTATCAACCATTTCAACATATGCCCAAGCACTTCTTTCACTTTAGGTGCCATTTTTTGACTTGGAAATGAAAGCAAAAAATCTGAAAATGAAAACAAAAAAAAACATTGATTCAATGTTCATTTCTTTGACAAAAAAAAACGCTTTAGGATTTCAAGATTTGCACATAAAATTTAATAAGCAAAAACAGATTTCTACAAGAGAAAAAAAATACCTCCAAGCACAAACTACCTCCTCAAGCTTGCTCCAAGAAACCAACTCCTCAATGCTGCTCCAAATGGCTGTCCAAGAAGCTCCTCACTCCAGCTATAATGCTTGCCCAAGACTCCTCACTGCTACTCCAAAAACAAACTCAACAACTCCTCACAAACTCTCACTGAAATTCTCACTCAAATGCATGAGATGGCTGTGAGGAAATGACAGGGCTGGTGTGAGTTAAATTGGGTTTAGGAGAGGCGAATGGACCCCAAAGACCAAATAAACAAAAAAATAAATTGCTTTGGATTCCCCCACACATAACATTTAAAAAAAACGCAGTTTTTATGGGTTACTGGACTGTTGTACGCAACCCAGCCGAGTTAATACGAACTCGGTCGAGCCGGTCGGGTTAATACCGAGACGGCCGAGTTGCTAGACAACCTGGTCTGCTCGGTATTAACCTAGCCAGCCGCACCGTTTCCTAGGCCGGGTCAGTGTTAGGAGGTTTGGCTCAGACCAACTCAGGGAAGATACACCTTGCATGTCTCAAAGAGCCATGAGGACCGTGGTTAAAGTAGCTCAATGATTCCCCATTGATGAACGAACGATCGTCAGGGTGTTCGGTACTCATAAAGCTCCTCACGCTCTGCCCAAGTTCATCATAGATAGGACACTTCTACGAGAGGTCTGTTACCAGATAACATAGGGTTTATCGAAAGTTTTGAAGGAAGGCAAGACGAAACCTTGGTCGTCTTTCCCTCTCACTATTGGGGCATACGTAGTAGAAAACTTCAAACAGGTAGAAGCAGAAGCTGAGGAATTGGAAGGAGCCATTTTGTGACCCTGAATTACCGAACGTATGACCCCGAGAAAGTCGTAGCTGCCCATTGTAAGAAGGTGAAATTTAGTTGGTCTTACGCCCACGCTACGAAGGATCTCGAGGACGGGATTAGGAACTAGTATAAATCCACGAGGGAGATCAGCCCCAATGAGAAGCAAGCCATAGAAGATGAGCTCCTTGATGATTTCCAGGATGACGTAAGCCTCAGAGAAAGAACACCAAAGGGAGTCGAGGAATCAGAGAAGCGAAAAAGAAAAGAAGTCGAAGACCCTCTAAGTGACAGCGAGGAAGAAGAAGTTACGCTCATACAAAGAAATGCCAAATTGGCAAGAAAGAAGCGAGAGCTAAAGAGGCAAAGAGAATTGGAGAGCAAACAATCGCAGGAATCCAGCAACCAAAGCCAGAATGAGAAAAGGAGAAAACAAGGAGAAGAGGAAAGGCAGCAGGAAGAAGAAAAGAAAGCAGAGACAAGCAAAAGAAGCTGCAAAGAAAAAACAAGAGGAACAACAAAGATTAGAACAAGAACTGAAGAACATGGAGGAGAAACTAGAAAGGCAACGAGCACTAGCAGAAGCAGAAAAGAAGCAACAAGAGGAGGAGCTTAGGACAGATAGGGAAAAGGAAGCTGAGGTAAATCAACAAGGAGAGACAACCAAAGCAGTTGACTCAGGCGCAGGACAAAGTGAGCTCCCTCCTTTGGATGTACCTCCCGTTACTCCCCTCACAGGTGGACACCTTCCCCTCCAAGAGCTAGGCATCTCAGAATATCAAGACGAAGAGCTTCTAGATCCAACTAAAATCACATTTGATGAAGTACTCCTCAAAATTATACAAGAGAGGAAGAAATCTTGCAGCAGGAACCCAGCCGACCCATTGTCAGTAACTACAACAACAGATATCGTGCCAAATATCACGCAAATCCTCAAATGATCACCTCCGCCGAAACGGCATTTGTGGCTACCACAAAACACAATGTAGCCCGGATGAGTAAGCAAATTGTAGATTTGCAAAACAAGCTATACACATCTGAGCAAAGGGTCACTGTTGCGGAACAAGGAAAGAGAAACATGGAGGAAAGCATGACACTCCGCTTATTACACACACGCTCAGCTGAATTCCAAGTGATAGTCGCATCAGAAACAGAGATCCTAGGGGAGACTATGGCAGTAGTGTATGAAAAAATGGCAAAACTACACCACACTATAACACCCATAGTGACGATTCAAGCTCACTCAAAAGAAAGGGTTTCCATGCTCAAAGAGGCCATGACCGCTTTAGATAAAATACATGAGTGGTCTGAAAAGTACCCCGAAGCCCCGACAGTAGTTCCCAGGAAGGATTGGATCACTATGCAAAATACTAGGGTCCAACTTTGTATCAAAGGTCAGTCCAGAGAAAAATTGGCCAAAGATGCGGAGAGGGTGCTGGCCTCCTACAAACAATTGTTCAGCAGTTTGGAATCAGTGATCCAACTACATGGGGCCCCCTCCATAGGAGAGATTGGACAGGTAAAAAATCAGGAGCAAATCAACAATGACATGCAGGGATTTGTAGAGACATATAGATAACCCGTCGGCACGGGAGATATGTTGATCTCAAGAGAAAATATCAAGCATTACATAGTAGAACTAGTGAGGCTCTACACCAAGTTGGGTACCTTGAATAATCATATACATGCCAAACAGAATACCCTTCTACCGAACGAACTAGAGTGCTTACACCGACATGGTGAAGGCCAGCCACAGATCTCTCCCATCGCGGTAGAATACAACATATGGCGCACTTACCTAACAGGAAAGCTTGGGCTCAACATTCCAGAACTTGCCATCTGTAGATTAGTCAATTAGGATGGTAGTCATTTTTCTTTTTGTATAACACTGTGTACTACGGTAGCACAAAATGCCCTGTGAACGTGGAAAGTCACATAGAATGCCAAGAGTCATATGGTAGGTGAAAGGTCATGAGAAAGTCCAAGAGTCAAGAGTAGACCAAAGGTCACTCTTATCCTATAAATGTAACCTCGCGCCTCGCTTATAGGGGGGGCTTTCTGCTGAGGACTATTTTGGAGATTCATATACATATTGCTTGAGAGAATTGTGGTCCCTCTAGTCAATACAAGAGTTAATTGTATGTCTTCACTATTGAATTCTTCAAATATCTATGTACTTGTGCCATGAGTATTTTCCTCACTTGATGGATCAAATGTTCCCGAAATCTATTTGATGTGCGGTCTCCCCACATGTTGTTTCGTACTTCAAATCTGGTTTTGCTATGTATGAATGGTATTTGGCTTACTAACTCTATGCTCGTGCCAATGAACTATTTCTTTTTGTATTAGTATAATTTGTTTTGACTGCACTGTCACGCACGCTTATAAATGGTTGATTGTTGTGAACTAATTTACAATTGTTAAGCATTATTTATCTAGTATGCACAAGTCTTATCTAAAGTCTTGCTAACAGTAACTTTATATAAGATTGTGTTGTTCACATTTTTGCTATTCATGGTATATATATGGTACAAGATATTTGTCAATTATTCTCTTGTGTTTACTAAAGCCCATATATTCTACTAAGTTTATATCAAACCTCCGTCTGAAGCTAGCTCTACAAAACTGAACAACAGTCGGACCTACATACGAGAAGGGATCTCCAACACACTCGGTGCAGGCTCTAGTTGGGAACCTACACCAGAGAGATCCCCTTGACTGTTGGTGTAAAATTCCAGCCCATCAACAGATTTGGCGCTAGAAGGAGGGCCGTGGCAAGCACTAAAATCCCTCCTCACACAGAGACCTCCCATCAAGGAAGTAAACAACCTTGGCCTCCCACGCCCCCTAAGGTACGATATAATCCTCCTTTCGGGCCACCCTTCACGAAGCCACTCCAGGAAGAACCCCATATTCCCCTCCTTGAAGACACCCCTGGAGGAGAGGAGCTCCCCATGTACGAAGTCACTAATGAACAGCTCAGGGCTTTGCGCCCTATCACACGCCAATTCGCCAAGGATCTAAGATGTATCCCCGCCACTAACTCCCTAGCCAACTCTCGCAGCTCCAACCTTCAACATACGCGTCAAGGCGTCCTGGTTAACTCCATATCGCAGTTAATCGGTTTAGCCCTGGATGACTACGCGGACGTTGTTGAAAGACTATCTATCGAAGGGTTGGAAAGCCAGCCTAAAGAGGAAGAAGGGGAGCCTAAGAATACCTTTACTGGGGAGAATAACCAATACATAGAGAGGAAATGCATGGGAACAACCGACGAATCACTCGGGAAGACCCCGTTAACAATCAACCTCTCACTGGGGGCACTCATGGGATCTTGGGACAAGGAGCCCAGGACTAACTTAGAGACTACATAAACTTCTACAACAATCAGCGACTCCTTAGAAACCTAAGAAACACCTGGAACGTGAGAAATACGAGAGACCTAGGACACCTAAGAGTGTCGAGAAGAGAAGGCAGGCACCCCCCTCGCACCAGCGGGGGGTCAGGCACAAATAGTGAATCAAAAGGCAATGATCGTCGCCTCCTTTTCAACCCTAGAGCAAACCGTCGTCCCCCATCGCTAGCCTGGATGCGCAATTTGCCTTAAACCTTAGAGGCCTCCTTCATGATATGCCCCGACATTCTGAGAAGCATCTCCCAAAGTTCGACCCGGAGAAAGGGACCTCAGCCAATGACCACATTAGCAATTTCTACTTAGCTTTGCAAATGATGAAGTTCCAGTTCAACGACGTAGCATGCCTCCTATTCTCGCATACCCTTGAAAATAAAGCGGCCACTTGGTATCGAGCGCTACCGGTCGCATCCATCCGAACATGGGACGAGTTCCAGAAATCCCTGCTGGACAAATTTTCAAAAGATAAGACACCTTCCATACTCCTCACAGAGCTCAGCACACTGAAATGCCATAAGAAGGAGAAGGTAAAAGATTTTAATCAACGTGTCACCATTATTCTGAACAAATTCCCCATGGATGTAGCCCTTGATGATTCCATCACAATTGATTATTACACAAGGGCCCTGCCACGGGACATTGTCATATTCGTTAAGTGCGAAGCAAAGCTCACTCTGGTAGAGAATTTTGCCGCAGCACTCGAGGTCGAAAAGGATCTTCTTTCGATCGGTGCCTTGGAACACGAGTTGCGAGAAGACGCAAAGTCCTCTGCTAAGAAAAACCAGGCCTCCTCAAGTAAAACAGTGGATAAAGATAAAGACTCCTTCGATTTCGAGGGACTAACCAAATCTCTAAAACAGCTAACTAACAAAATATCTAAGCTAAAGCGAAGAACCAGTGATGCTTCGGGAGGGTCCAAGCCCACTAAGCCCTTTTTTCGGAAGACCAATAATTTCCCCCCCAAGGTCTCGCAAAATCCTAGCTCAACCTTCAACGTAGAAGAGTTAGGAAAAGATAACTTTTGCACTTTCCACCAGACTTCACACTCCGAAAAAACCCACCCACAATGGCTCCATAATATGACCGTCGTTGTCACCCAATTATTAGAAGACCAGACCGTCGGGGAAGCATAAGAGGAAAGTGACAAAGTCGGGAGAAGATGATCCCTCCCTTGGTAACGATTCCTTGTTCGTTGTGTTGAATTTCGAGGTCATCTGGGAAGGAGACGTGTGCACTGCACAAGAAGCCTTTGTCGAGGAGACTCCCCAGAAGCCCCCCAAAAGTTACAATCTCAGGAGTAAAGGCATTGCAGTGGACCCTTCCCTGGAAGACAAAAAAAAGGGCTTTGTTGCGTAGGGTCTTACCCCCGATCAATACCAGCCAACCATCTTCCTCCTCACCTAGACGAACGGATGATCTATGCCCAAACAAATCTCCAGCCAGCATGAAAAAGAACTCTTCCACACCTACGGATGCATCCAAAGGGGTTACCACTAAGGCCACTGTGGCAACACAGCGCATGACGCCAGAATCTTTGCCTACAGATTTAGATTACAATATCATTGAAGATTTGAACAAAACACGAGCTAATATCTCATTATTCCAGTTGTGCAAATTGACCACTCAGTGCGAGCTAATAGCCAACGCCTTCGCTTTCTCCCCTGCCCCTGTCAAACCCGTTACGTCGAACAAGGGAAAATTTCATAGGCCAATCCCCAGTTGTGGTCGACCTCCAAGCTATAGTAAATACCGAAAACACCAACTCGAGAGGCTCAACTCCCCCATTCCTCTTAACCTTCGAAATGTTTAATTTCAATGTCCACAACTACCTCGTCGACTCTAGCGCATCAACCAATGTTATGCCCTGGTCAGTATGGAAGAAGCTGAATATTCAACCAAAGAAAACCGACGCCAAAATTATCCAACTTGACAGGTCTCAAGTCCCCACCATAAGAGAATTAAATAATGTCATCATTCGGTTTTCTTCTTATTCCCAAGTGCACCAGTGCATCGACATAATCATCGTGGACAACCCAGAAGCCTACGATCTTCTTCTTAACAGAGATTGGTCTTGCAAGTTGCAGGGCTACTTCACCACAGATTGGTCTCATTTGTGGCTGCCTTACAAAGGAAGAAAGAACCAATTCAGGGTAAACAGTGAGCCTTGTATGAAACATATTCTTACCGACCTTGAAAGCTCTAATGAGTCAATCAGTTATGCGCAGCAAGATCTGCGAGTATGCCTCATTGAATCTTCATTCGGGTGCTATCAGCCCACTGTTTTAAAAAACGGCCGAGTCAACATTGACTCGGCCGGGTTGATCCGGGTCATTAGCCTCCACAATGAAACGGTGGGTGGATCGGTTCGGACGGCCGAGTCATGGCTGACTCGGCCGAAACGGACTGTTTCTGTTATGACTCGGCCGAGTCACAAGAAACAGCCACCGGGATGTTAACTCAGCAATTTAACAACTTTTAAATGGATTTTAAATTTGTTTGGTGGTTAGTTTGGAGTCCAAACTGTTATATGAATTTGCAAATTGTATTTTGGGGTCCATATCCCCCTCCCAAACCCTATTTAACACACTCAAATGCTCTTTACTATTGATATGCTATTCAAATTTCATGGTAATGTTAAATTCTTAAAGTAAAAGTGACATTTTCCTTAATTTTTATTTTCATCCTTTTACTTAAATTTTTAACATTACCATGAAATGACTCAGGATGTTTGAGAGTGGTTTCGGCCTCATTAGATTTCATATGGAGAAAGTAGAATTTTAGATTTCATTCAAAATCCAACATACTTATCAGTTTTTTCAAGATTTCAGGATTGGAGGATTACAATGTTTCCATTGAATTTTGTCATGTATTAGGGTAT
Organism: Pinus taeda; assembly: GCA_000404065.3. Taxonomy (NCBI): domain Eukaryota; kingdom Viridiplantae; phylum Streptophyta; class Pinopsida; order Pinales; family Pinaceae; genus Pinus; species Pinus taeda. The sequence goes on along the minus strand of APFE031436778.1, from coordinate 77,473 downwards.
GGAACTCGTATTTAATCAAGAGCACCAATCCCTCTATGTACCTTGATGTTGGTGACATTGGTTGTCGAACCCCTCTAGGATTCACTCCCAAACCAGGAGCTTCTGAAAATGTCGCTCCGGCTCCCGTTTTCGCTCTCGCTCCCCACTTTCGCTCCTGTTCAGTTGAATGCAGATCCACCAGCCTCAATCTCACAGCCAGCAAGGACTCCAGTTGTAGGTGCTTCCTCTGCTCAGCCACGACAGAAGCGCAGCCGCATATCTACTCTATCTCAGCGTGCGACTACTGCAGTTGCACAACCTGCTAGTGGTACCACTTTTACAGTTGCAGTTGGAGATGATGATGAGGAGGAGCCATGGGGCCCCCTGTCTGACTCTGATGATGATGATGATCCAGAGATTGATCGACAT
>APFE031436778.1:2347-77045 GCA_000404065.3 Pinus taeda | reverse complement strand
TTTACTTTTGTTGTAGAGGCCATTTCTAGCCTCCTTGGTTATGTGTTTTTTGTTTTGAGTCTTTGATCATGTATGATAGTTGACTATGTATTGCCATTGGGTACCATTTTGATATAATGGATTGGTTCATGAGCCTACTTTGATCATATGTTGTCTTCCATCTATATTATAATGCTGTGTGTTTGGAAACATGAATGAAAATCTTTAAAATTATGTTTAAAATCTTCAAAATTATGTTTTTTTATAAAAAAACTAAATATTTAATGTATTTTTTACAACGACCGAGTCATTGAAAACGAGCCGGCCGAGTCATTACCGTTTCGGAGTCGGAGTCGGAGTCATTGCTCGGCCGAGTCGGAGTCGGAGTCAGAGTTTTAAAACATTGTATCAGCCTCAGACATCAATCGTTTCCCCAAATACCCAGGTTGGAATCCCCACGCAAACCCCGAGCCGCGATGACGAAATTTTTTCCTTAAACTTACGTACGTCAAGTTTACCTTCCCCCAGCATAGAGACATGGACATTGTAATATGATGGTTCAAAAACCCACGAAGGAGTAGGGGCGGTATGTGTCCTGTTAAATCCCAAAGGGGATAGATTTTTGATCTCATGCAAGCTAGAATTCCAATGTACCAACAACACTACAGAATATGAGGCATTGATGCTCAGCCTAAAAAAGGCTATCGACTTAAGAGCAGACTGCCTGAAAGACATTGGAGATTCAGAAATCATCACTAGACAGCTACGCAATACCATCCATTGTTTGTCCCCGCATCTAAAGAACTACCAGCAAGAGGTATGGCATCTCTTAAATTCTTTTAAAGCTTTCAATATCATGTCGGTTCCTAGGTTTAACAACGTTGCTGTTGATACTCTAGCTAATGTCGCAGCTAGGTTCACACCCCTTAGAGATGGTTTTTCTATTAAATTTATGTATAAACCAGAAGTACCAAACAACATAACTAACTTGCGCGTGTTCAATGATGACCAACAGATTCTGGAATTCATGGAAAACGCGAAAGTATTCAAAGATGCGGCTATCAACGAAGAGGAACATGAGAAATCATTACTAAAAGGGGTGTTGTCAACGATGAGGCGGATTCCTGGAAAGGAAATATCTTACTAAAAGGGGTACTGTCATTGGAAAAATTGTTCGACCTTCAGAACCATTTCAGAGGTCCACCAAATGCCAAGACACATAGTTCCACTCTCTCACATGGGCAAATCAATCTTGGAACCGAGTCTGACCCCAAGTACGTTAACTTGGGGACAGAGTGCACCCCAGAGGAAAGATAGGCTTTCATCAGTTTATTTCGAAATTACCGCGATGTCTTTGTTTGGACTTATGATGACCTGAATGCGTATGATACTCAGACTATTCAGCATGTTATTCCTACCAGAGAGGGAGTCAAACCATTTCAGCGGCAACCGAGGAAGGTGCATCCTGCGTTGGAACCCCTCATACAAAAGGAGTTAAAGAAATCGTTGGATGCCCGCATTATTTTCAAGGCAGACACTCGACATGGGTATCTAATCTGGTGCCAATAAGGAAAAAATCCGGAAAAATACGCCTATGCATCGATTTCCGAAACCTTAATCGGGCTTCGGACAAAGATAACTACCAATTCAATCCATGGAGCAAATCCTCCAAACCGTCTCAGGAGCCAAGGTCTTTTCTCTACTGGATGGATTCTCTGGTTACAATCAGGTTCTAGTATCAGAACTAGACAGGATTAAGACAACATTCCGAACGAAGTGGGGGACATTCATGTTTCGTCGTATGCCATTCGGACTCATAAACACTGGGGCGACTTTCCAGAGGGCTATGGATATCGCTTTTCGAGGGTTAATGGGTCAGAATGTGGTAGTCTACCTAGATGACGTCACCGTTTTTTTAAAAAGAAGAAGTGACCATCTATAGCACTTAAAACAGATTTTTGATAAATGCCTGAAATATGGGATCTCCCTCAACCCTCAGAAGAGCATATTTGAGGTTTCAAAAAGCAACCTGTTGGGCCACATCATCACCAAGAAAGGAATCACCGTCGACCCCGGCCGCGTAAAATCCATAGCACAGATCCCTCGGCCAAACACCAAGAAAGGTATGCAATCTTTCCTCGGCAAAATTAATTTCCTGCTTAAGTTTATTTCAGATTTTGCACAAATTGTTAAACCTTTACAGAACATGATAAAGAAAGATACAGTTTTCAAATGGGATCGAGAAGAAAAGGAATCTTTTGATCGGATTATGGCAACTATCGCGGAAGCACCTTCCCTTTCAAGCCCTGATTTTAGCAGAGATTTTATCTTGTACACTTTCGCTTCAGATTCATCATTGGTCGCTGTCCTTACCCAAAAGGACTGCGATCATGACGAACATACTATATCATTCATGAGTACAAGACTCTCCAAGGGGCAGAGTTAAACTACCCGAACATCGATAAGCAAGCTTATGTTGTTTACAAAGCAGTGAAACACTTTACCTACATCCTAAAGAATCACGTCACCATGATGGTCCCCCATCCTACCGGGATCCCTCTTTGTACAACAAGAGCTGGGGGAGAGAAGAGACAACTAGATGACATCCCTCCAAGAATATGATTTAGAATTTAAGACCTCCCACACTGTAAAAGCACATGGTCTCTATAAACTAGCCGTTGAGGCCGCAGATCATCAGGACACAGACTCTGATCGACTGGATCAGGAAACAGAAGGATGGGAGCACCAGATCGAAATGTACCACAATGAACTCCTCAACTCACACGACTCCTCATCATGGTATGTTGATTTAAAACAATACCTAATACAGGGGTCTTTGCTTGAAGCCCTATCCGCTAAACACAGGAGAGCCATTAGGCTTAAAGCCGCCTCATATCAGATGGTCCAGGGGAACCTTTTCAGGAAGCATCACCTCGGTGTGTTACTAAGATGTTTAGAATATAATGAAGCTCAACGGGTGCTGAAAGATCTACATGACGGACCAGCAGGAGGTCATTATGCAGGCAACACCACGGCTCACAAGGTCATGCGGGCAGGTTTCTACTGGCCCACTCTATTCAAAGACGCTCATGCCTATGTACGAAAGTGTCTGATCTGCCAAAAGCATGCAGGCAGACAGGCAAGGTCATCTGCTCCTTTGCAACCCATAGCAATCGAGGAACCTTTTCAACAATTGGGTCTGGACGTCATAGGCGAAATCATCCCTAACTCATCAAAGCAACATAGGTAATTACTCACAGCCACCGACTATTTCACCTGATGGGTAGAAGCAATCCCATTACGAAAGGTTAACGACGATGAGGTAATATCTTTTATTAAGCAGTACATCATGGCCAGGTTCGGTGTTCCAACCTCCCTTGTTTTTTATAACGCTAAATTACTTTTCATCTTTGAAATTATATGATTTTGACCTAGAAAATAGCATAGTGTTAAAAGATTCAGCTAATTACTATCCCCAAGTAAACGGCCTAGCAAAATCAACCAACAAGAACCTCATTTGTATTATCAAGAAAACCCTGCTCTCGCAGCAGAAGAATTGGTACAATTCCCTCAGTAACGCTCTTTGGACTGACTGGGTCACTCCCAAAACCTCAATCAGCACATCTCAGTATTTCCTGGTCTACGGGAAAGAAACCATCCTGCCACCCAATCTATATCTCCCCGCCCTTTGGCTAGCTCAAGAGTCGCAAGGCACCCTGTGCCCATCTATACAAAGTCAAATCGATACCTTGGTAAAACTAGAGAACGAAAGGTCCAAAACTAAGGAGAAGTTCGCCATCCACCAAGCCCGGATCAAAAGAAGGTTCGATAGCAAATCCGCAGGGCCCCACAAATTTGAGGTAGGGGACCTCGTGCTCAAATGGGGCCAAGCTCATGAGGACAAAGGCAAACGCACAAAGTTTCAAGCTTTGTGGGTGGGTCCATTCCAAATTGTAGAAAAAATTAGTCATCACACATTCAAATTACAAACCTTGGGAGGGCGAGTGGAACCCCTCCCAGTGAACGGCCAAACGTTACATCACCTAGCAACCCCAGAGTTGTTGGCCCCACCTTGTACTATAGTCTACCATTGCTTTCATAGATAGTCGTCATTTACTGTCAGTTAGTTTCGATTGCTAGTTTAATCGTTGTCGTTTGGAATAAAGTAGAGATGGCAGGATAAACTTACAACAGCCCTGCACTTTGGATCCCTCAGATGTTCTCCGGATCCGTTAACGAACCAAAGCTTAAGTCACGACAAGAGTATAGTAGGTCGATTGGTGACGACGGGGAACTCGATGGCACACATAGGTCCTCATTCGCACCCACGTCGGTCTATCCCCACTACTTACATGGTCAAAATTCTTGAAGTCGTTCTAGCTCACCCGCAATCTTGGGAACAAAAGAGAAATTGAAGAAACCAGTAATGAGTATACATATATCCCAGGAAAACAATAAGGACACTGAAAAAGCCAAAAACAACCTCTTTGCAAGTCAAATAAGTCGGGATCCCTCGTCCGCCCAAGTTTTAAGCCTTCATTAAATAAGTGCATATATGCACAAACAAAATAAGTGCCAATGAGCACCTACACCTTTTCATAATAAGGGCTAAAGGACTGAAAAAGGCTTCTTGCGCAAAGAGGTGAAGCAACGACTCGGTCGAGGTACTGACGAGGCTCGCTGGCAGCAGAGCAACGTTCACAATTTCAAGGTAGTGACTTTGCCTGGGTACTATTCAGGCTCGCTGGCAGCAGAGCAACACCAGAGTACCATGATCACTATACCGGCAATACCTCAAAATTCATATTGTAACATCGGTTTCCATTTTGGGTCCAAGATAGCAGGAGGTAGCGCCCTATTGCGTGTGCAAAGATCATGTCAAGCCAGTCAGGACAACTAACCAAGTTCAAAAGGGGGACCCGGAATACGATCAGTGGGACCCGCAGCTCCATGAAGCAATATTTAAGTAAGTCCCCTTAAGCGAGGCCTGTAAACATCAGAGATCTTGGATTCTTCCAGGGAATCGCCAATTGTTGTAGCTATTACGACAACACCTCCAAAAATCTGGGTAACCATTAAACTTTTGGAGCCCCTACATCAAGTCGAAGCTTCGGCCCCGCCAGGGTTCCGAAGGTTCGTCAGTGTCAGTAAAACTGAAGAGAAATCCAAGTTTTTGACTAAGTTAAGCCAAGTCGCCAGTTCACACCTTGGTAGACCGGTCGCATAGTTGGAACGTGACTATCACTGGTAATTGCAACCATGGGAACCATTGCGACCACAGCAACTCGCATGTCGCAAGGTCGCATAGTCGCACCTCCAACTGCTCAACTATCTTGCGACCTCATGACCTTCCAAGTCGCAAAGTCCCAAAATCGCCTTAATTACCGTTAGTCACTTATGCGATTATGTGACTATGTGACTCCGCGACTCGCAAGGTCGCAAAGTCGCACTGCCTATTCACATCCTCCAACGCGACCTTGTGACTCATGCAACTTCACGACCTGCGAGACGCAAGGCCGCAATAGTCGCACTCCAGACCCTCGCGGCCTCCACACGTGGGATTATTTTATAAATATGAGGGCACCCAGATGCATCTGTCAAGGCTCTGTTGGTCATACTAGAAGCTAGGAGCCCCTCCGACCCGAATTCGTGCGCGCGTCCGACTACGGTAAGTAACGGTCCACCCTCCTGCAATGATTATTTCCTTCCAAGTGTCACTGACTGCACCTCCAAACCTCCGGCTTATCTCTCGCCCTAGGGTTACTTAGCTTCCCTCTCCTTTTCATGTTTCATAGGTTGCCCTAGCCTTTTCCCCATGCCTGCACTCAGAATTTTTAGTTTGCCTTGCATCTGATCCCCTCATTTTATCAACAATTCGAAACTCCATTCTTCTGAGTGACCCCAGTCTCCCAAATCCATTTAGGGCCTTCTCTGAGCTTATCTGAGCCGTAGTCGCACGCCCCGTGGCCGCGATACCCTTCTCCTCGCGAATTCGCAGCTCCTCATCCCCATGACCTCTGATTGTTTGTGACCTCTGACCACCACCCGTTGTGCGATCTGCGACCAAATTTTGCGCATCACGACCTTGCATTCGCTCCCCGACCTTTGACCTCAGTCGCACTCTTAACATTTGAGACCGTGCGACTTGCCTTCCCCGCGACCTTCCTTTCACCAGCTAAGTCTCCTTTTTATTTTACAGTTGTAATTGATTGTCATACCATCTCTCTCATTGTGGGATTTCGTTTTTGACATGCTAGGTGACGTCGAGCTTGAGTGCATATCCATTTCTTCTTTTGAAGACGAGATGGGTCACCCGACTAGTAAAGAAGCTCAAGGTGCCTTGGGAAGCGAGGCATGGGAATTCGATCCAGAAGAATAGCCACCTATCTTTACAGACACGGCTTGCAACATAAATAAAACCACCAGGCTCTCTTGGTATGAAATCTAAGAGGAATTTGCGAAGAAGGATATCCCAGAAACACAGGAGGACTTCCAAGTATATATCAATGTCAAGAGGTCAAAACTACATAAAGTAGCAACTCATCCACCAGTATTCCCGTGCACTGAAACCATCGAATGGATCTTGCAGTGTACAAGCACAGATGATTGGATGATCTGGGGTCGTGATGGAGCACCCATAGCCACCATCGCATCAACAAGCATCAGTGCCTACTACAAATTGCCTGGCAAGCAGCAGATTTTTAATACCAAGTGGTTTGTCGTGTTCAACATCCCAATGAAAGACAACTTGAGGTATTGGTGGCAGGAACCTACGAAATTCCGGGTCAGGATAGACCAGGCTTACAAGACAGAGGGACTACGCAAAGCATATCTGTTAATTGCGACAATGATGTGCCGGCTATATGGCAAGGCAAACTGTGATATCTTTTTTGCCACGTGGGTTCCACTCATGTATGCTATCGCCACTCGAGGGACTACTTTAATTGGGCGAGCATCCTCTCATCATCCTTGAGGACAAACATAGTCGCCGCCCAAAGCCCACCCCTCGAGCAACCTCTAGAATTGTGTGTCTTCATACCTCCTTGATCTTGTATGTTCGAGGTGCCACTTCAAGCATTGGAACTGTAATTGGGACACATCGGTCCCAACTCGTCCACTGCCACTACAAAGTCTTCTGGGACACAGCTTATAGAAGCCTGTTGGATGTAATATCCGAAACATTTATCATCCCACTATACGAACTGTTGTTCAGGGAAGAACCACCTTGCATGTCACAGAGAGCCATGAAGACTGTGGTTAAAGTAGCTCATTGATTTCCCATTGATGAAGGAACAATCGTCAGGGTGCTCGGTACTCATAAAGCTCCTCACGCTCTGCCCAAGTTCGTAACAAATAGGACACTTCTACGAGAGGTTTGTTACCAGATGACACACGGTTTCTCGAAAGTTTTGAACAAAGGCAAGAAGAAACCTTGGCCGCCTTTCCCTCTCACTATTGGGGCATACATAGTAGAAAACTTCAAACAGGTAGAAGCGGAAGCTAAAGAACTGAACAGGAGCCATTTTGTGACCCTGAGTTATCGAACGTATGACCTCGAGAAAGTCGTAGTTGCCCATTGTAAGAAGGTGAAATTCAGTTGGTCTTACACCCACAGTAGGAAGGATCTCGAGGACAGGATTAGGAACTAGTATAACTCCACGAGGGAGATCAGCCCCAGTGAGCAATAGGCCATAGAAGATGAGCTCCTTGATGATTTCCAGGATGATGTAAGCCTCAGAGAAAGAACACCAAAGGGAGCCGAGGAATCAGGGAAGCGAAAAGGAAAAGAAGTTGAAGACCCTCTAAGCGAAAGCGAGGAAGAAGAAGTTACGCTCATACAAAGAAATGCCAAATTGGCAAGAAAACAGCGAGAGCCAAAGAGGCAAAGAGAATTGGAGAGCACATAATCGCAGGAATCCGGCAACCAAAGCCAAAATGAGAAAAGGAGAAAACAAGCAGAAGAGGAAAGGTGGCAGGAAGAAGAAAAGAAAGCACAAGAGGAGATAGAGAGGAGATGGCAAGAAGAAGCTGAAAATCAGAGACAAGCAAAAGAAGCTGCAAAGAAAAAACAAGAGGAACAACAAAGATTAGAACAAGAATTGAAGAACATGGAGGAGGAACTAGAAAGGCAGCAGGCACTAGCAGAAGGAGAAAAGAAGCAACAAGAGGAGGAGCTTAGGACAGACAGGGAAAAGGAAGCTGAGGTAAATCAACAAGAGACAACCAAAGCAGTCGACTCAGGCGCAGGACAAAGTGAGCTCCCTCCTTTGGATGTACTCCCGTTACTCCCCCCACAGGTGGACACCTTCCCCTCCGAGAGCTAGGCATCTCAGAAGATCAAGACAAAGAGGTTCTAGATCCAACTAAAATCACATTTGATGAAGTAAACCTCAAAATTATACAAGAAAGGAAGAAATCTTGCAGCAGGAACCCAGCCGACCCATTGTCAGTAACTACAGCAATGGATATCGTGCCAAATATCACGACAAATCCTCAAATGATCGCCTCCGCCAAAACGGCATTCGTGGCTACCACAAAACACAATGTAGCCCGGATGAGTAAGCAAATTGTAGATTTGCAAAACAGGCTATACGCATCCGAGCAAAGGGCCACCGTTGCGGAACAAGGGAAGAGAAACATGGAGGAGGAAAGCGCGACACTCCGCTTATTACACATAGGCTCTGCTGAATTCCAAGCGGTAGTCGCATTAGAAACAGAGACCCTAGGGGAGACTATGGCAGTAGTGTATGAAGAAATGGCAAAACTACACCACACTATAGCACCCATAGTGACCATTCAAGCTCACTCAAAAGAAAGGATTGCCATGCTCAAAGAGGCCATCACTGCTTTAGATAAAATACATGAGTGGTCTGAAAAGTACCCCGAAGCCCCGGCAGTATTTCCCAGGAAGGATTGGATTGCTATGCAAAATACCAGGGTCCAGATTCGTATCAAAGTTCAATCCAAAGAAAAGTTGGCCAAAGATGTGGACAAAGTGTTGGCCTCCTACAGACAATTGTTCAGCAGTTTGGAATCAGTGATCCAACTACATGGGGCCCCCTCCACAGGAGAGATTGGACAGGTAAAAAATCAGGAGGAGATCAACAATGAGGTGCAGGCATTCGTAGAGACATATAGGCAAGTCGCCCGCACAAGAGATGTGCCAATCTCAAGAGAAAATATCAAGCGTTACATAGTAGAACCATTGAGGCTCTACACCAAGTTGGGTACCTTGAATAATCATATACATGCCAAACGAAATACCTTTCTCCCGGATGCACTGGAGTGCTTACACCAACATGATGAAGGCCAGCCACAAATCTCTCCCATCACGGCAGAATACAACATATGGCACACTTACCTGACAGAAAAGCTCGGGCTCAACTGTGAAAATTCTATCACTGCAACAACTAATTTACTTTTCCTACTTATTTCATCATAAGTTATTCATGAAATTATTTCAACAAACATTAAAATAAATATTATGGAGATATCACATCGTAATGCATAAACAAAAATATGCACACATTAACATAGTTATTTTGGACTCATGTCCCCAGAAAACCGAATGTGGGAAAACCGGTGCAGCAAGGTAGGATTTTATTATTCAGCAATTTTCTAGTAGAACAAGGTGACAAACTGGCTTACCCACCCGCAGATAGACAAACTTCCAACACTTTCCTACACCCAGCATAGTCCCTACTGACCTCTGCTACAACCTGAAACCCTCTGCGCCAGCCTGAAGCCCTCTGCGTCAGCCTGAAACCCTCTGCGTCAACCTGAAGCCCTCTGCATCAGCCTGGAACCCTTTGCGTCAGCCTACTAAGGCTCTGCGCAGCCTCTCTGGTCTTCTGCATCACTCATGCAACCTCTGCATGGATGACATAGGCCCTTCTGGCTCTGCGCGGTCTCTGTTGCCTCTTCGTGGCTTCCTCTAATTCTGCATCTACTTCTGCGTTGATCTCCCATCTCTTTGTTCCGTACTTGCTGCCTCGTGACTACTCTCCAGACCACTGGTTCAATTTCTCAGCAAACCCCAGTCCAGAAATTGAACTAACTGGTCTCCCTCGGTGTGTTCTCCAAGTGCCCCTCAAGCCTCCTCTTATACTTTTTCTGCTGACATCTCAACGGCTGAGATTGAGTCCCTAATCAATGGCTAAGATTAGATCTGGCTTGATCCATGTATTTTGGACCAATCTAACACAGACTCCATTAAAAATATTAATTATTTTAATATCTCCTTATCTGTTTAGAATCTGCCCAAACCCTTTCTGGGTATTGGAGATCTCATGTGCCCCAACCTTTCCACCAAATTCCGTGGCTAGAGCACATCCGATGCTACCCCAAATCAACACGCCCTCTTAGTGAGAACTGTGCTCTAGCAATACTCCTCACTCAATATTACTTTGATCATCTGGCATCGGTACCTGTGCTAATGCTAGGCCTCCCTACCCAACATCCTTTGCACTGCTCATCCTGTACTGTTGCCCATGGTTCTGCCACTGCCACTGTTGCATCTATACGACTGCTCCCTCTACATTCGTGCTGCTACTAGTCCTTTCTCCCAGCATTCGCACTGCACCTTCCTCTGCATCTGTGCTGTTGTTGGTCCTTTCTCCCAACACTGCATCTGCACTGCAACTCCCTCTACATTTGTGCTGTTGTTGGTCCTTTCTCCCAAAATTGCATCTGCATTGCGCAACTCCCTCTTCATTCATGTTGCTAACACACTACTTCTAAAAGGGGTTCTTTACTATTCCCATCTTTTCCCTAAAGTAGTCAAATTTTGACTTTCCAAGGGCCTTGGTGAGGATATCTGGCACTTGTTCCCCAGTAGGAGTGTAGCTCAACTGTAGAGTTCCATGTTGGACACAATCTCTGATAAAGTGACACCGGATATCAAATGCTTTGACCTATCACGAAATAGTGGATTCTGAGAGAGTTTGATGCAACTCTTATTATCACACATGATCTTGGTTGCCTCCATATTTCTTCTGAATAGATTTACCAATAGTTTTCTAAGCCATATGGCCTCACACAAAGCTGTGCTTGCTACAATAAATTCTGCCTCAAATGAGCTCAGAGCCACAGACTTCTGTTTCGTACTGCACTAGGAGGTTATTCCTGATCCAATGTTGAAACCGTACCCAGAGGTACTTTTCTGATCCACTAAACTTCCTACCCAATCTGCATTAGTAAATCCACTCAATCCGATATCCTTCCCCTTGTTGTACAAGAGCCCATAATCAATTGTTCCCTGTAAATACCTAAGAACGTGCTTGGTTGCTGCCCAGTGAGCCCTCTTTGGTTCCACCATGAACTGACTGAGGGTGTTGGCAGCATAGCAAATATCTGGCCTGGTATTGACTAGATACATCAAGGACCCTATGAGCTGTCAGTATAGGGTGGGATCGACATCCTTGTCTTCTGATGCATCAATCTTCTTCCAGTTGGTGATCATTGGCGTAGTCATAGGTCTACAGTCTCCCATCCCGAACCTTTTCAGAATTTCCGTAGCATACCCTCCATGCCCAAGGAAGATTTCTCCTTTCTGCTGCCAAACTTCCAACCCTAGAAAATAGTGTATTCATCCTAGATCCTTCAAATCAAACTCTGTGGCTAGATTCTTCTTGTAGTCTTCAATGAGTCTGGATGATCCTGTCAGGAAGAGAACATCCACATATAATACTAAGATAAGTGGCTCGCTCTCTAAAACCAAACAATAGAGATTCGAATCCGCGTCACTCTTGACAAACCCCATCTTCTGCAAGTAGCCATCTATTTGACCATACCACGCTCTTGGTGCCTACTTTAGCCCATACAAGGCTTTCTTCAGTCTCCATACATGAGACTTCTTTTCATGAGTTTCAAAGCCCTCTAGTTGTTCAATGTATACTTCTTCTTCTATTACCCCGTTCAGAAATGTCATCTTAATATCTATCTGATAGATCTCTGTTATGAACATAAATTATGTAAAAATAAATAAAAATAGATAATAAATAATAATCATAATAAAATAAATATAATACTAAATAATAAGTAAATTAACTAATGGTTAGTTAGTTAATAATGAAAAGGCGTTTCTTAGAGACATGCATGTTAGTGAAAGAGTACTTACATGGCTATATATACAAGACCCTCATTCTCATTTGTACTCATCCTACATCAATCATTTATATAATATACAATTTAAACTTACTATCCTACGATGGATGTCTTTGTTTACAAAGTATTTTAATATTTCCGTTGTTTATACGACTCGTGGTCGTTACATTGGTATCAGCGCTGTTTGATTCTCTGGTAGCTCAATTGTTGCATAGAGCCATGTTCTCCGATCCAGGTCTTTGACCGTCAAATTCATCAACATTGTTGTTGTTAAATCGTTTTGCTACAAGAATTTGGAGTTTCTCCATTTCGCTATCCATTAAATAATAATAATAATAAATATATAGATGGAGAGAAAATAAAAAGTAAAAACAAAGATTAAAAAATAAATAAAGAAAAAAATCAAATTCAAAAAAAGAAAAAATAAAATAAAATAAGTACATATAAAGATTTAAAAAAATGAATAAATAAATATAGTCCGATATAAAATTTTCAAGGAGAACATTCATATATATAAAAAGGTTTTACATTATTGATAAAAAGCGCATCATAAAGTTAAGAGGGAAGCTTTCTAAATATTTTTAAAACTATACGTAAGAGAAGGAAGAGTAAATGATATTATCTTGATTCTTCATTAAGTGGTTTACAAGCTCGTGGTTTTAGAAACTCATGGTAATTGCCCATGGTATTTTAAAAGTAAAACAAAAACAAAAACAAAAGGAATACAAAAACTTTTTATGTCAATGGTAAGTTTTACTTTTTAGGTGAAGAGTAGATAATAGTTACAACTACCTTTCATGGAAATGGTCATACGTGAATGACTTACTTAACGCAGTTAAATCCCAAAATGATATCTAATATAATGCATTGCGTATTGTTTGATTCTCTGGTCGCTCAATTGCTGCACAGAGCCGTGTTCTCCGATCCAGGTCTTTGACCGTCAAATTCATCAACATTGTTGTTGTTGAAGCGTTTCGCTACAAGAATTTGGAGTTTCTCCATTTCGCTATCCATTCAATAATAATAATAATAATAAATAATATATAGATGGAGAGAAAATAAAAAGTAAAAACAAGAATCAAAAAATAAATAAAGAAAAAAAAAATCAAATTCAAACAAAGAAAAAATAAAATAAAATAAGTACATGTAAAGATTAAAAAAATAAATAAATAAATATAGTCCGATATAAAATTTTGAAGGAGAACATTCATATATACAAAAAGGTTTTACATTATTGATAAAAAGTGCATGATAAAGTTAAGAGGGAATATTTTTAAATATTTTTAAAACTATACGTAAGAGAAGGAAGAGTAAATGATATTATCTTGATTCTTCATTAAGTGGTTTACAGACCGTGGTTTTATAAACCGATGGTAATTTCCCATGGTATTTTAAAAGTAAAAAAAAAAACAAAAGGAATACAAAATCTCTTTATGTGAACGGTAAGTTCTACTTTTTACGTGCAGAACATTAACTGAGTCAAAAGTACATAAGTGAACATATATTTTATATTATAAAAGTTTACGTTAAAGTGAAGTTGAATTAAACTTTAAAGAGTTATATGAAATTTAAAAAATAAATACAAAGGACAATATGATACTTGAAAGAAGTCAATTGAAACAATATTTAAATATTCTTTTTAAAGTACAAAATGAAAAAAAGTGTAAGTAGAAATATATAAGTTTAAAGAGTTATATGAAATTTAAAAAATAAATACAAAGAACAATAAGATATTTAAAAAGAAGTCAATTTAAACAATATTTAAATATTCTTTTTAAAGTACAAAAGGAAAAAAAGTGTAAGTAGAAATATATAAAGAATACAAAGGAGTTTTGAAATATTAAGGATAATAGGAAATTCGATTAAAAGAGTTTTGAAGAATATTAAAAAAAATATATATATATATATATATAAATATATATATATTAAAAAAGACACTTTTAAAGGAGGCTTTAAGTACAAAGTCCAAAGGAACTTTAAATATATACCTAAAGTCATCTCGACAAAACAAAATGGGATCAATCATTGAAAAAAAAATGATGACGAAGGAAGAAAGGTTTTCCTATAATGGTCTTTCAGTTACAGATCACGAAGTAATTACATTAAAAGAAAGTATCTAAGGAAAAGAAGTTAATGTCGCCATCAGCCCAAACAACGATAAAAATTATATCAACATCAACTTGGCAAATCAACTATTAATTCCAGAGCTAAGCATTGGTGTAAAGAAAAATATTTTTGACCAAAAAGAGTATAAGATTAGTGATCTACAAGTGATAATAGGTCATTATGAATACATATCTCAATTTCATGTTGTAAGGACGGATAAAAAGACTGACATCATACTTGGTCAACCCTGGTTTAAGGATTTGGGTACATTCATGTTAAACATAGAGAAGCAAGTTTTGACGTTTCCTTATAAAGGCAAGATGGTCACATTTCGAGACATAACAAGTAAATCAAAATCAATAACATCTTCATTAGAAGACTTTAATGATATCTCAGACTTGTTGTTTCAAGATAACAGAAAAACTATATCAAAGAAGCAAAAAGAGCTTGAAGAAGTCATCTGCAACAAAGACAAAGAAATTTCATGCCCCGAAGATCACCAAGAAAAACTTCTTGCTCAAGTCGAAAAGTGTAAAACTAAAAAGCACAAATTAGAACAAGAAAAAGAGAGTTTTAACAAAAAATTCAAAACAAATCAAGTGTTTAAAAGACGAGAAGCTTGAAGGCCAAAATAAAGTTGACTCAGAAAATGAGGAATGCTTACGTCTCAGAAATCATAACAAAAATCTTCTCAAACAGATTAAAAAACTTAAAGACGATAAGAAATCATTGACGCATAGGTTTGAAGAAATTGTAGCAAAAGAAGCATCAAAATCGTTAGATGTAGTAGTCCAAGTTGGGGAAGAAGAAACAAACATCGATCCCACTAATCTCGCAATTCAGACAAATCCAAATCGTACTGAAGTAAAGATGTATTCAGAGGTTGCCAATCAAAAGACAAACACTCCAAATGAAGATTCAGTAATCAATTCAACAACAACAATCCTTCAAATAAGTCGGGAAACAACACAAACAACTTAAGGGAAAATCAAAACACTTGAATTCCTTATCGACATCCGAATCACGAGAGTAGACAACTCAACCAACCTACGTATTTAGAACAGAAACAACAACCTGATGTTCCGAAGAATACTAATGTCAATGCAGTCCATTCATGTGATAACAATTCATCACAAGTTTCCAGAAATTGCAAGATTCGAAAAAAAATTAATTTAGGACGGTCTGATCCCTTCTCAGTGTGACAATTTTCTTTGTCACTTAAAGGATCACATCAACTCGTATCGACAAGGATGACTATTCCGAGAAGAAAAAGACGCTCATAATAGGAAAATCGATCAAGTCCTTTCATCAACAAGCTTTGAGGACAAAGCTTTTTGAAGGAGAAGGCAATGTTATGAACATAAATTATGTAAAAATAAATAAAAATAGATAATAGATAATAAACAATAATCATAATAATATAAATATAATAATAAATAATAAGTAAATTAACTAATGGTTAGTTAGTTGATAATGAAAATGTGTTTCTTAGAGACATGTCCGTTAGTGAAAGGGCACTTACCTGGCTATATATACAGGACCCTCATTCTCATTTGTACTCATCCTACATCAATTATTTATATAATAAACAATTCAAACTTACTATCCTACGATGGATGTCTTTGTTTACAAAGTATTTTAATATTTTCGCTGCGTATACGATAATCTCCAATCCCATCTGGGCTGCAAGAGATACCACAGTCCTAATAGATGTATACCTGGCTACCGGGGCGAATGTTTCCTCATAGTCAATCCCTTCCTTTTGAGCATACCCCTTAGCCACAAACCTGGCCTTGTATTTTTCAATACTATCGTCTGCAAAATATTTGATTTTGTAAATCCATCTTGAACCTACCACAGGTCTGTCTTGAGGCCTTGACACCACCTCCCAGACATCGTTTACCATTATGGAGTTATACTCCACCATCGCATCTAGCCAGACCTAATGCTAAGCTGCCTCCTTGAAGCTGGCAGGCTCTCCATCCTGAGCTACTAACGCCTAATACTTGTCTGGCTGTTTTCGCTCCCTTTTACTATTCCTTGGCTCTCCAATGAAGTTCTCTACATCACGCAAAATCTGACGAAGCTCCCTGCTCGTTCTTCCTCTGCCAATATGTGCTTTTGTTTGCTCCTCTTCCTCATCCTAAGAATCTTCCTGATCTGACGAAGGATTCTTCACTTCTGTTGGTTGAAGAGGCATGACCAACGGATCCTCTTTCGACTGCTCCTTGGAAGGCAATTCAAGAGATCTTCTGAAAACTCTGTCCTCCATGAACTTTACATCTCATCGTACTACTACATTCCTGCTCCCTGGAAGATAGATCTTGTATGCCTTAGCATTCTCGCTATATCCTGTCAGATATCCTCTTTCTGCAGTCTAATCCAGCTTCTTCCTCTTTTCTTCGGGTATGTGACAATATGCCAAACTCCCAAATATCCTCGAATGACTAACTTTAAGTGTCTTCCCAGTGAAGACTTTCTCTGGAGTAATCTTGCCCAATGCCCGATGAGGAGTCATGTTCTCAACGTAAACAGTTATGTCGCATGCTTTTGTCCATAGGAATTTTGGCATATCCTAATAATACAACATAGCCTTAGTTGCTTCTATAATAGTCCTGTTTTTCCTTTCTGCCAACCGATTTTTCTCCGGATTGTAGGGAGTTGTCCACTCTCCTCTGATGCCCTCCTTAGTGCAATAATTAGTGAAGTCCTTATCGACATATTCTCCACCATTATCTAAGCGCAAGACTTTGATTTTCTTACCTGTTAGATTCTCCACTAGAGCCCTGAACTCCTTGAATCGACAGAAAACCTCATCCTTCGTTTTCAAAAAATAGATCCAAGTTTTCCTCGAGTAGTCATTAATGAAGGTAAGGAAATACTCGGCACCACTGAGAGCTTTGACGGCCATAGGTCCGCAGATCTAAGTGTATCAATCCTAGTACACTCTTGTCCCTGTGGTTGCTCCTAGGAAATGCCACCTTGGCATACTTTCCTAGAGCGCGTCCCATGCATACATCATCTCGTTCTGTACTCAGATCCGGAACTCCTATTACAGTGCTCCTGAGAATTCTCAGAGATCCATGGTGCAAGTGACCCATCCTTCTGTGCCATAGTTCGTTCAAGTCTTTGTCCCCATGACTGCCTATTAGTGTCATTGGAGATTCTAGTTGTAATTTGTACAACCAATTAGTTTTAATCCCGATCTGCCCTTTCTTTTTCCAACTCAGGTGTTTGACGTATACCTTTTCCTTGATGAAGTAGACGTCATAGCCCTTGCCCTATAGTTGTGACACGGAAAGTAAGTTCATCCCCAATCCTAGCACATGCAGCACATTTGTGGCACAGAACAGCTCTCCTGATTTCGTCTAAAAAACTATGGTACCCTTTCCTACTGAAGTACATTTTGCCTTGTTCCGCATGGTGATCTGAAAGTTCATCTTCTCTTCTCGATATTCTGAGAAACACTCCCTGATTCCCTTCATATGCCACGAGGCTCCAGTGTCTCCATACCATACTTCTAGTGATGCATCACTAGTCATGCATGCCACTTCTTCTTCCAACCTGGAAGCCAACATAGAGAAAACGAAATCTCTCTCTCTTGTGCAATTTTCTAAAAATCTGCGTGAGTCCCCTGAAGTGGATGCCTCTACATCGTGGTCTCAGCCCAAAACTTATTTTCCCCTTCTGTCTTTGGTTACTTGCTCTAATACCATGTGAAAATACAATCACTGCAGCAACTGATTTACTTTTCCTACTTATTTCATCATAAGTTATTCATGAAATTACTTCAACAAAAATTAAAATAAATACTAATGCAGATATCACATCGTAATGCAGAAACAAAAATATGCACACATTGACACAGTTATTTTCGACTAATGTCCTCGGAAAAACCCAATGTGGGAAATCCGGTGTAGCAAGGGAGGATTTTATTATTCAGCAATTTTCTTGTGCAACAAGGTCCTAAACTGGCTTACCCACATATAGACAAACTTCCAGCACTTTCCTAAACCCAGCGTAGGCTCTACTAACCTCTAATACAGCCTGAAACCCTCTCCGTCAGCCTGAAGCCCTCTGCATCAGCCTGAAACCCTTTGCGTCAGCCTACAGAGGCTCTGTGCAACCTCTTTGGTCTTCTGCATCACTCCTGCAGCGTCTGCATGGACGACGCAGGCACTTCTGGCTATTTGCAGTCTCTGCTACCTCTTCGTGGCTTCTTCTGGTTTTGTGTCTGCCTCTTTTGCGCTAATCTCCCGTCTCTTTGTTCCGTACTTGCTGCCTCCTGACTGCTCTCCAGACCACTGGTTCAATTTCTCAGCAAACCCTGCTCCATAAATTGAACTGACTAGTCTATCTCAGTGTGTTCTCCAAGTGCCCCTCAAGCCTCCTCTTATACTTTTTTTGTTGACATCTCAATGGCTAAGATTAAGTACCTAATCAACGGCTAAGATTAGATCTGGTTCGATCCATGTCTTTTGGACCAATCTAACACAGATTCATATTAATACACATTAATATTTTAAGGAAATCCATTAAAAATATTAACTATTTTAATATCTCCTGATCTGTTTAGAATCTACCCAAACCCTTTCTGGCTATTGGAGATCTCATGTGCCCCAACCTCTCCACCAAATTTCATGGCTAGAGCACATTCGATGCCACCCCAAATCAACATCAACAATCCAGAGCTTGTCATTTGTAGATTAGTCAATTAGGATGGTAGTCATTTTTCTTTTTTGTATAACATTGTGTACTACGGTAGCACAGAATGCCCTATGAACGTGAAAAGTCACATAGAGTGCCAAGAGTCATATGGTAGGTGAAAGGTCATGAGAAAGTCCAAGAGTCAAGAGTAGACCAAAGGTCACTCTTATTCTATAAATGTAACCTCACGCCTCATTTGTAGGGGTGGTATTTTTGCTGAGGACTATTTTGGAGATTCATATACATATTGCTTGAGAGAATTGTGGTCCCTCTAGTCAATACAAGAGATAATTGTACGTCTTCACTATTGAATTCTTCGAATATCTATGTACTTGTGCCATTAGTATTTTCCTCACTTGACGAATTGAAAGTTCCCGAAAGCTATTTGATGAGCAGTCTCCCCACATGTTGTTTCGTACTTCAAATCTGGTTTTGCTACGTATGAATGGTATTTGACTTACTAACTCTATGCTCGTGCCTAATCTAATAATCACCCTATGAGTGATCTCAATTAAGAATTATTTGAAGGAAGGTATTACAAACTCATGTGCTGGTGTGTTTCTATGTTATTTAGGCAACGGATCGATCAGATTGCAAATACACAGACACTGGAAAATGGAAAACAGCAGAGAAACACAGTAAGCAAATACAAGAACACAACAAGTTAATAAGGAGTTCACCCTATCCTCCAAGGCTACGTCTTCGATCCAGCTTTCAGTGGTGGCCTTCTTTTATTGTGTCTTAAAGCAGAGAATTACAATGAAGGAGCTCAATATGAGTCTCCTGAAACAGAACTGCTTGGCAGGGTGGTTCTTGAATTCCCCAAGCCACTAGAGTGCACAAACTCTTTTCCTTACCAGCTCTTGACCTTTCTGGCCTTTAATGGAAAGAGCCTAGTGTGGTGCTTAGTCCTGACAGATCCTCTTAGGGATGGCTTGAACCTCTCAAGCTCTCTAGTGCTCGACGCTGCCTTCGGTCAGCTCGGCCCTCTATCTTCTTTTTGCTTTTTGCTTCACTGTCTTTTCTTCGTTTTCTCTGTCTTCTTCCTTTTCTTCGTCTTCGGTGTTCGGTGTCTTCTGCTTTGTCTGTTCATGGCTATAAGCCATCCGATCTCATGGCTGTTCGATTCCCCTTCCACCTTCGTAGGATCACCTGTTGCGGCTTCGCTTGGAGTTCCCTGTCTCGGCGTCATCATTAGGCTCACAGGGAGTGGCCACTTGTCCTCCCACGAACTGCGCCAGCTTTTTCCTCGTTGGTGTGATTCTTCGGCTACGTCGTTGAATGAGTCATCTACTACCTCGGCAGTCAAATCGGACCTCGACTTCTTACAGATCGCAGCTTAATCCTCTGTCGAATCCAGCTTTCCCATTGGGCGCGATCTCAGCTGTTAGATATAGAGCCCCCAGATCCGACGCCATTCGCTCATTTCGCGCGGTTGAATTCCTCGACCGTTAGCGTGCGATGACCGACGGTTTTCTCTCTCCTCCGCTTGCCACGTGTCAGATGCTGAGTGGAATCGCCCCATTTTCGCCAAATCTGCTTACCGCCCAAGGGTGTCCCGATAAATACCGCCGATTTTTGGAGCACGGGTCCCGCCTTTAGCTTTTTGCCTTTTCCCCACGGTTTTCCCAGCTCCCATGCGACCGAGCACTCAGGGCCTCTCCCTCTTGAGGGGTTTTGCCCAGCGATACGCGATTAGCACTAATCGCGCATCAAAAACTGCCTCCTTTTCCCGATCCGAACTTCCCAGGGGCTAGTTTCGCCTCCTACGCAGTCTCCATGGGCCTCGGTCAGCGCGCTTTGACCGCGGTCCTCGTCGTTCCACGCTGGCTGCCAACTGCCACTGTTCAGAGATGTTTCTGATCGCTCTATGCTCTTAGAATTCAGAGTTTTGTCCTGATCTTATATAGTCATGGTTCTCTGATAATTCTTCATGGATCCAATTCGGATCATAGCCTTCCCACTAAAAAGCTTTTGGATCACCAAAAGTTGGTTTTCAAGCATCAACTAAGTGGGGGTATTGTTTTCTCACTTATCCAATCTCAATCCATTTTGCACTACTCGGCTTTGAACCCTTGAGCCCTACTCTGAGGTACTCAACATCTCCTCTACGCGTCGTCCTCACCTTCCTGTCCAAAACTGTGTTTTCCTGCAATCCATTAAGATATTCAGGTAGCAGGTCATGAATAGAAGGCAATTGACTCTGCTCTTCCGGATCCTCAATCATTGAAGGTTCAAACAATCTCAAGCAATTTGCATTTACGACTGAGTAGATGTGCATGTAAGCTAGTAGATCAAGGCGAAAAGCATTCTCACCAATCTTCTCAAGTATTTTGAAAGGTCCATACCTGATAGGCTTTAGCTTTTTACCTTCACATTGCCTCCTGTCCTTGCTGATGTACAGCTAGACCTAGTCACCAACTTGGAAACTATGCTCCATCTGATGTTTGTCATGCTTAGCCTTGTATTTGGCTTGGCTCTTTTACAGTTGTTCCTGTATTGCCTGGTGGATCTCCTAGATTTGTTCAATGAACCTAGTTGCCTTATCCACATCACTGTGTCCATTAACTGTGGTATCTTTACCAAAGACAAAATCCAAAGGAGACCTTGGTGTGAAACCAAAACAGGTCCCAAAAGGAGATCTCTATGTAGAAGAATGTTTTGCTCTGTTGTAAGCATGTTGCACATAACATAAATGTTCATCCCAAAGCTTAGGATGTTTGCTGCAATATCCTCTCAGTAACTGGATCACTGTCCTGTTAACTACTTCTGTCTGACCATCAGTTTGTGGATGAAAAGTTGTGCTTTTCTTCAATTTGGTGTCCATCAATTCCCACAGACTTAACAAAACTTCCCCACAAATCGGGTGTCTCGATCCGATAGAATGGAAGTGGGTAGTCCAAAATGGACCCATACATGCTCGAAGAACAATTTTGCAGTTTGTTCAGCTGTAATTTGTTTATTACAGGGTATCAAAATACACATTTTGCTGAACCTATCCACAACATATAGATAACCATGACCTTTCCTAGATTTAGGCAGTCCTCCAACAAAATCCATGGAAACACTTTCCCAAGGGTGAGAAAGTACTGGTAATGGAGCGTACAAGCCTAGTTTTCGGTTGTTGGGCTTGCTTTTAGCACACATAGTACACCCTCTTACATATCTAGAAACTGTCTCATTCATTTTTGGCCAATAACAAAATCTTTGCAGCTGTGCAACTGTTTTACTTACTCTAAAGTGACCTGATATCAAAGAAGTGTGTGCTTCTCTAATTATATTTACTCTCTCAGTTTGTGGAATGCAGAGTTTCCCACAATGGTATAAGAGTCAGTCCTTTACATGATAATCCAATTCTTCTACTCGTTTTCCTTGACTCAAAGTTGCATATACATCTTTAAAGTCTATATCTTGAGCATATTGTTCGATGTAGCTTTCATGTAACACAGAATTATGCTTAAGTATAGTAGATGCATTTACAATGGGTCTAGATAACATGTCTGCAACTTTGTTATGTATGCCCATTTTATATCTAATGACTAAATGAAACTATTGTAGAAAACCCATCCATCTGTAGTGTCTTGATTGCTGCAACTTAATTTGGGAGTGTAGATATTGAAGTGGTTGATGATCAGTATGTATTACTGTCTCTTTGCCCATTAAATAATGTTTCCACTTTTTCACACTCTGAACTAATGCATACAATTCTTTATCATATGTAAGATAGTTAACTACTGCAGGATTAAAAGTCTCAGAATGATAACATATGGCTTTACCGTGCTGTGTCAACACTGCTCCCATGGCATAGTCACTGGCATCCGTTTGGATCTCAAATGGTCTTTGTAGATCAGGCAGAGCTAGTACAGGTGTTGTACTAATCTTTTCTTTCAAGGTGTCGAAGGCTTTCTGATGTTTGCCTCCCCACTGAAACACCTTGTTCAATCTTGTTAAAGCATATAAGGGCGCTGCAATTGAGGAAAAGTTAAAAATGAACTTCCTCCAATACTGTGTTGCTCCTAAGAAGCTTCTCACTTCTGTAGCAAACTTGGGTTTAGACTAGTTTACAATGATTGCCACCTTAGAGGGATCTATTTTCAATTCACAACCCCCTACTATATGACCCAAATAATTTAGAGATGTTTTGCCAAATTCACATTTTGAGAGTCTAACATGAAGTTTTTCTCTTTTCAAAACATCTAGTGTCTGCTTAACATGATTTAAGTGTTCTTCCCACGTTTTACTAAAAATTAGAATATCATCCAGATACACAATAACAAAATCATCAAAAAAAGGCCGGAGTACATCATTCATTAATCTCATGAAAGTAGCAAGAGCATTGGTCAAGCCAAAAGGCATAACCGACCACTCATACAATCCCTGCATTGTTTTGAAAGCAGTCTTCCATGCATCTTGTTCTGCAACTCTAACCTAATGGTATCCACTATGCAAGTCCAACTTGGTGAAATAAATAGCTTCTTTTAATTGATCTAAAAGATCATCGATGCGAGGAAGGGGATAACGATTTTTGATTGTTATCTTATTCAGTGCTCGATAGTTAATGCACATTCTCCACGAGCCATCTTTCTTTCTCGCCAAAACGATTGGTGACCCACATGGTGATGTGCTAGGCCTGATAAACCCCTTCTCGAGCAACTCCTGCACTTGCTTCTTGATTTCAACATCCTCTAAAGCAAACAACCTATACATTCCAATGTTAGGCAACGGAGCATCTTGCTGCAAAATAATATCATGTACTATTTCCTTTTTGGGTGGCAGACCTTTAGGTTCTTGAAACAAGACATCATACTCTGAAACAACCTTTTCTATATCAGCTTGTTGTTTAGCATTACAGCCCTCAAATACATTGGTTTTATCAAGTTTTTTTCCTTTACAACCATCAGTAAGAATTGTTTGCATGAATTTATCATTCTTTTCATCTGCCCTGAGTTTATGAGATTATAATTATTCTTGAGCTTATGAGCTCTTACAAAGTATTCGATTCCATCTTTAACTGGTAGATACTTGTTCTCAGCTCTATAGAAAATAGCTTTTCTATCATACAAGTAAGGACTTCCGAAAACAATTCCACATATATCCAAAGGAATTATGTCTAACTCAACCTCATCTACAAATGTTGACCCAAAAGAAAACTTGAGTTTGCACTATCTAGTCACTTGTAGTTGTGCTTTATCATTCAACCATCCTAATGGGTATGGTTTATTGTGAGGTGTAGTCGCTAATCCCAATTGCTTCAGAAATTAAATTTACTTGTGAGCCACTATCAAACAAAGTATCAATCTTTTGATATTTGGAAACAACTCGAATATAGAAAAGCTCATGTCTTTTTCTCTCATTCTCTTCATCAATAATATATTGAGCCGAATTACTAGTAGATGCTTCAGAATTCTTAACCTTTAAACCTGTGGCTGCAATGGTTGTTTCATCTCCTGAGTCTGACCCCAAATATTTCTGAATAGCTACAGCAGTCTTCTTCTTCTTGCCCTCGAACTTCTTAAGTCTCAGCTCTGGATTTAGAATCCAACAATGCTCATCATCATGCCCATCCTTTTTACAGTGAGTGCATGAAGCTTTGCTTTTCTGTGCAATGTTAGCCTTCCTTCCTTACCACTTCTACTTTCTTTTCTCCTTGCTCTTGCTTGCAGTGGGTTGGGATGGTCCCCCAACTTCTGGATTTCCATTCTTTCCTCTAGCTTCCAGATGAGTAGCTTGTACAGATTCCTCATCTATACTAGTGGGATCAAACATGAAGATGGTATGCCTCAAGTAGCTGTGTAGACCACCAATGTACTTCAAAAGAGTCTCTGGTGAGTCTAATGAGATTCGTAGAATCAATGCCCTCTTTCTAAATTCTTGAATGTACCCTTCCACACTTTGCCCTTTCAACTGCCGAAGAGTTTGCCAACTCATCATGGCTTGTTGCATGTAGGCCAATGGATAGAACTGCTTTTTGATTGCAGACACAAATTCATTCCAGACAGAGATAGTCTTACCATGTCTTTTCATGTCAGCTTGGGTTCTGCCTTCCCACCAAACCAAGGCAGTGCCTCCTAGGTTTACGCTTGCCAGCTGAATCTTACTCTTGTCCGAGTGGATATTTTGCACTCTGCAATACACATCAATTTGTCTAATCCAATTGTCCAACTTTTTTGCATTTAGCTCTCCATCATATATAGGCAAATCAAATTTAACATCTAGTTTGATCAAAGATGCTTTCCTCTTTCCCTTTTCCTTTGGAGTGGTCATGCAAGTGAGACTCATCTTCTTCTTTGTCTTGTTTAGAACCTGATGAAACTTCATCCTTATGTTTTCTAAAGTCCCTATACATTTCTTCTACCATGGACTTTATGTCTAGGAAACTTTCTATGAATTGAGGGTTTGGCCCCACAGAACCTTCCTCTGTCATTGTCTTCCGAGGATAGACTCTCCCAATTTCAGTATTATTTTTGACCAACTCTCCTTCTCCTAATTTGAGCTTTGACCTAGTGAGCATTCAACAGCTAAACCAACACAAGCTTGTCTAACCTTAATAGCCTAAAGGCTCTGATACCACTTGATCTGATAATCACCCTATGAGTGATCTCAGTTAAGAATTATTTGAACGAAGGTATTACAAACTCATGTGATGGTGTGTGTCTATGTTATTTAGGCAATGGATCGATCAGATTGCAAATACACAGACACTGGAAAATGGAAAACAGCAGAGAAACACAGTAAGCAAATACAAGAACACAACAAGCTAATATGGAGTTCACCCTATCTTCTAGGCCTACATCTCCGGTCCAGCTTTCAGTGGTGGCCTTCTTTTATTGTGTCTTAAAGTAGAGAATTACAATGAAGGAGCTCAATATGAGTCTCCTGAAACAGAACTGCTTGGCAGGGTGGTTCTTGGATTCCCCAAGCCACTAGAGGGCACAAACTCTTTTCCTTACCAGCTCTTGACCTTTCTGGTCTTTAATGGAAGGAGCCCAGTGTGGTGCTCAGTCCTGACAGATCCTCTCAGGGATGGCTTGAACCTCTCAAGCTCTCTGGTGCTCGACACTGCCTTCGGTCAACTCGGCCCTCTGTCTTCTTTCTACTTTTTGCTTCATTGTCTTTTCTTCGTTTTCTCTGTCTTCTTCCTTTTCTCCGTCTTCGGTGTTCGGTGTCTTCTGCTTTGTCTATTCATGGCTTTAAGCCATTCGATCTCATGGTTGTTCGATTCCCTTTCCACCTCCGTCGAATCGCCTGTTGCGGCTTCGCTTGGAGTTCCCAGTCTCGGCGTCATCATCAGGCTCACAGGGAGTGGCCACTTGTCCTCCTACGAACTGCGCCAGCTTTTTCCTCGTCGGTTTGATTCTTCAGTTACGTCGTGGAATGAGTCATCTGCAACCTCGGCGATCAAATCGGACCTCGAATTCTTATAGATCGCGACTTAATCGCCTGTCGAATCCGACTTTCCCATCGGGCGCGATCTCAGCCGTTAGATCTTGAGCCCCCAAATCCGATGCTATTCGCTCATTTCACTTGATTGACTTGCTCGACCATTAGTGCGCGATGAGCAGCGGTTCTCTCCCCTCCGCTTGCCACGCGTCCGGTGTTGAGTGGAAACACTTTGTTTTCGCCAAATTTGCTTACTGCCCAAGGGTGCCCCCCGATAAATACCGTCGGTTTTTGGAGCGCGGGTCCCGCCTTTAGCTTTTTGCCTTTTCCCCACGGTTTTCCCGGCTCCCATGCGACCGAGCGCTCGAGGGCTCTCCTTCTTGAGGGGTTTTGTCCAGCGATGCTAATCGCGCATCAAAAACTGCGTCCTTTTCACGATCCGAGCTTCCCATGGGCTAGTTTCACCTCCTGCGCAATCTCCATGGGCCTCAGTCAGCGCGCTTTGATCGTGGTCCTCGTCGTTCCACGTTGGCTGCCAACTGCCACTGTTCAGAGGTGTTTCTAATCGCTTTATGCTCTTAGAATTCGAAGTTTTGTCCCGATCTGATACAGTCATGGTTCTCAGATAATTCTTCATGGATCCAATTCGAATCAGTGCCAGTGAACTATTTCTTTTGGTATTAGTATAATCTGTTTTGACTGCACAATTACGCATGCTTATAAATGGTTGATTGTTGTGAATTGATTTACAATCGTTAAGCATTATTTATCTAGTATGCACAAGTCTTATCTAAAGTCCTGCTAACAGTAACTTTATGTAAGATTGTGTTGTTCACATTTTTGCTATTCATGGTATATATATATGGCACAGGATATTTGTCAATTATTCTCTTGTGTTTATTAAAGCTCATATATTTTATTAAGTTTATATCACACCTCCATCCGAAGCTAGCTCTACAAAACTGAACGGCAGCCGGGCCTACATACCGGAAGGGATCTCTAGTACACTCAGTGCAGGCTCTAGTTGGAAACCTACACCGGAGAGATCCCCTTGACTGTTGGTGTAAAATTCCAACCCATCAACAGGTTGATTAGATAATTAGGGTTTCAACAAATATTTTGTGCTTATTTAGTAATGAAACAATTATTGCATTCAATAGTACAGTATATGAATAACCAATATACTCCACAGTAAGTTGCATTATTCACTCACCAACATGTCATAAAATATATCATTCAACACAATTTTGTAATTCAACCAATCAACAATTTCGACAAAAGTTCTATATTCAACAGAGTTTGACCAGCCTGCAAATGTACTCAATCAAATGACCTAGACTGTCTTATCCTAACTTGCAAACTAGTACAACAGAAACCCTAACCGAATTTTGTTGCAAAAGTTGACCAAGGGTTTAGATTGTGATTCCAGAAAAGAAAAGAAGACTGAGCTATCTTAGGACAGGATCAAACTGTTCAAGAAGAAGAACGAACTCAACCTCCAGAATGCCCTATCACCGCCACGGAGCTCTCATAGGAAAAACCCTTCTGAATTTGACCTCAGGGATGTTGTGGAACCTTCGGAAATGGGTTGCTTAGAAGATCGAAGTTTTGCCCTAATTTTGCCACCAACTGAGCCACCAACTGTCACAACAACCATCCAAATTTACCTCAGGAATACTATGAGTTTGGAAAGAGCATACCCAAGTTACCCTCAAGAGGTCTGAACACCCTTGGAATGAAATCTACACTGCCTCGGGAGATCCGCATTGTTTCAGGAAATCCGCATTGTTTTAATCTGTACTACCTCATAAGGTCTGCACTATCTCAAAAAGTCTGTAATTCCTCACGAAATTTGCACTATCTTTTGCACTACCTCAAAAGAAAAACCACCGCCAGTCCCAAGACATAATAGCGCAGGCTGAGAGAAATTTTTGGTTTGTTTTCCTTAGGCTCTCCACCAAAACCTTGATAATACTCCTGAAAAGATAAAATCCCTGCTTCCAGAACATAATAGAACGAAAGATAGAAAAGGACTTACTAACTAGGCTGGAATCTTTCACCTTCAAAATTAATCGAGAGGAAAGGGGTCTTAAAACCCTCAGAGCCACAGCTCAAGAAAACTAATGTATTTGATCCAATTTGACGATGATCATTTGATTTAATGTCCCCTCTATTTATAGATTTTTACATGGGCTCCCAAATGTGAGGGGTTGTGAGTGCAACCCCCAATTTTGAGTCTTTTTTCCCCAGTCAATCCAACTTTTGCACAATGTTGCCCCAACATTGGAAAAATTGGGTTTTTACGCCTTTATCAAGATTCAAGAATATAGCCTACGGGGTCGGATAGGCCATTTCGTCCTCCATTGACCATCAATTGGGACATAACATTACACACCCTATCTCAACATATAAACCCCTTTTAGATTTGGACTAGTTGCCTATCATTTGAATGCCAGTAACCTCATGTAGTATAATGTGATTCCCTAGAAGCTCCAATAGTATGATCATACTATGATGTGCCTCAAAATATGCAACTTTGCCTTGGGATATGTGATATGTGCCCTCAATGAACAAATATGTATGAAAATATGTGAATTCAAATTTTGGATCTTTGCCACATCTGGAGACCTCCCTCCAATTGTGTGAACTCAACCATCCAACCAAGTCAGCAAAATGCACAACTTAGTGCAATGCAACTGAAAGAATGTCTACGAAAATCCAAAATTGATTTTGCATTTTCTAATGGTACCTGTTGCACACATTTTGCAAAGTTCCAAGGAAGAGAAAGTACCAAATTTTTTCTACAAAATCGGATCATCTATCAGCAATCCATATGTCATTATAAACCCTATCTGCAAGTTATGTATTGTAAATGATGCTAGTAAGACCATGAATGTATGTAACAACCTAAGTAAGCTTATTATTTTGGCGAGAGTTTCATCCTAGGAGGTTTTTCGTCTCACCGATTCATTTCTATTTCTAAACACGGATGGTCAGCAGAATTTTTCCCTCCAACCTCACCCCAAAGCTAGGGTGGAATTCTTTGTGAAAGTCTTAAGTGAGTCATAGTGTTCTAATCAAGTTTTACGTAAAAGTGACTTGGGAATATTTTAAGCTATTTGACTAAATTATTTTATTGCAAATCACTTGGTCTACTAGATCATATTGTGTCACAAATTCGGTATGTCTTTTAAAGGTCTAAGTCGAACAAGTATTCCACCTTTGAGAGTTGAATTATAAATCTTATGTAAAATAATATATATTTTAATGCATGGTCCCTCATACTTAAACACCATGGTTAAAATATTAGAGGGTGGAAAAAATAATTAATCCCCTCGTGTGTCAATTAAATTATGTAGCAAAATTAAATTAGAATCATAAGCCATAAATTTAATTAATTAGAGTAAAAATTAAAATGTCTTAAGAAAATTAAATTCTCCAAGTAAAAAATTTGTGACTCCTATAAGAATTAATTTTTAAAGGTCCTCCACCAAGGGAATATTAGATATTTCAAGAAAAATTGGACCTTTGGGCCTTGGTGATTAAGTCAAAGTCAAATTTTTAAGGAAATTAGCTCAAAATAATTAATTTTGAGCTAATTAAAATAGAATTAAATGATAAATTCGAAAATTCCTCAAAAATAAAAATTCAACAACTAAGATTAAAAGATGATAAAGTATTTTTCAACGACCAAAATTATTTTGACTAAGATCAAGGAAACAAGTCGTTATTTTTCATTTGGAAAATTTATCTATAAATTAGAGAATCATTTTAAGTCTCTAGCCATCTGATTTATGGCTAAGAACTTGCTATTAAAGCATTTGTATAAACTATTGTCCCGCTGGGAACTATTATTTCTATCATAATAAATACTTTGGGGTGCAACTGGAGGTGTACTTGTTCGTTGATTTGTGGTATGCATTGACTATGGGTTTCCTATGTTGTGCTTATATGTGATTATTTTGAGATAAATACAGTGTTTGTAAGTACTTCAGTTCTTGGTCTCCAAGTTCATAAACTGTGGGCAAAGATCATTTTCCTTGGATCCTGAATATTTCGTTGGGAAATGTAACTATGTTAGTCTTCAATAATGTAATTGAGTCATTATGTAATGTACTTGTCAAAAGAAAAAAGAAAAGAATTTTTATTATTATTGTTATGATTTATTAAACCATGGGTTTCATGCTTTGGTTACCATGTTTTAGGTTAAGGTCCCCACTGAGGACTTCTAGGATTTATTCTAGGTCTATAGAATTATTGTACATTTAAAGAGACCCTTCTTGGGCTTTTGAATCATGTAAAAAGGTTTAGTATTAAGTCAAATATGAATTATGGAACCTCCACACTATGTCGGCCTAAGGGAAGATTAAGTCGGCCTGAGACACTATTCGACCCCACAAGAAGCCTATGAAAAGTAAGGACATCGAATTCATTTGGAGCATCACTTGTCATCAAGTTCGAATTCTCTTTACTGGGCAGCACTGTGAAAATCTCTTGTTGTTGGGCAGAAGTGCGAAGTTCTCTTGTTGCTGGGAAAGTCTGTTCTCGAGAAGCCAAAGTGAATGCGACTTTTGGATGAATCTAAGGAGACAAGGAAAATCGAAGTTTTGGTGGTGGTCTCTCTCTGTTTTGTGCTCTGAATTGGGAGATTGAAGTCTTCTAAGTTGGATTGTTGCCTGAAAGTGTTAGTCGCTACATAGTCGAAGTTGCTGGAAAAAGGTCAAACTTTTGGAGGTTGACTTGGTTTGGAGGGAAGGTCTGGTCTTGGTCTAGAGTGAAGCGTCTCAAAGAATACTATTGAAAGGACAAATTAGTTTGACTAGGTTTTCCCCTCGAGGGGTGTGTTTCCCTGGCATGTGCCTACATCTTATGTCCATTGTTTTATGTGGTATTGCTTTTGGTAATTGCTTGATGAACTAAAGAAAAAAGATATAAAGTATCGTAATAATAAGAAACATCACAGCTAATTATCAAGATTAAGAAAATATTTACTGACTTTCTGATTTTCCAACATATTTATGTGGTGGATTAAATCTTCACTAAGGCTATAGTGTGCATGGGTTTTGTTGCACTCAAATTGTCAAAATTCCAAGGAAACAGAAGTGCCAAGTCTTTCCAACAGGATCGGATCATCTATCAACAGTCCATGTGTCATGGTCACCCCATTTTGCAAGTTATATGATGTAAATGATCCTAGTAAGACCTTGAGTCTATGTAACAAGCTAGGTAAGCCTATAATTTTGATGACGAACGTCATCCTAGGAGGCTTTTTAACCTCACTGGTTACCTGTGTTTCTAAACACGGCTAATCAAAAGAGTTTTTTCCCTCCAACTTAAACCCCCAAAGATGGGGTGAAATTTATTGTCGAAATCTTAGGTGAGTCATAGTGTTTTAGTCGAGTCTAATGTAAAAGTGGTTTGGGAATAATTATAGCTAGTTGGCTTAATTATTTTATTACAAATCACTCGGTCTACTATACCATGTCGTGTCACAGATGGGTTATGTGTCTTGAAGGTCTAAGCCTAATGTGTATTCCGTTTTTGAGTCTTATAAATGTAAAATCTTATGTATTAGAGTGTTGGAAAAATATTAAATCCCCTCATGCATAAATTAATTAATTTTTTTGAAAAAATAAAATTAAATCTCAAGCCAGAAAATTAATTAATTAAAGTCAAATTTAGTTTGTTTTAGGAAAATAAATTCTTCAAATGGAAAAATTCGTGGGTCTTAAAAGAGTCAATTTTTAAAGGCCCTCCACCAAGGGAATATGGTATATTTCAACAAAAATTGGACCCTTACGCCTTGGTGGTTAAGTCAAAGTCAATTTTTTGAGAAAATTAGCTCAAAATAATTAATGTTGAGCTAATTAATGTGGAGTTAAATGATAAATTCGAAAATTCCTCGAAAATAAAAATATCAAGGGCTAAGATTAAAAAATCTTGAAGTGTTTATCAACGGCCAAGATTATTTTGACGAGAATCAAAGAAACTAGCCATTATTTTTCCATTTGGAGGATTTATCTATAAATTAGAGAGTAAATTGAGTCTCTAGTCATCTTGATTTCTGGTTAAAATTGTTGTTGAAACATTTTGTAAATTATTCTCTCCTTGAGAACTATTTTTTCTATTATAATAAAAGACTTCTGGGTACAAGTCGAATTGTTCTTGTTCGTTAATTAGTGGTATGTATTGACTACGGGCTTCCTATGTGGTGTTTTACTTGATATATTTTGAGATAATACCTAGTGTTTGGAGGTACTCAATCCTTGGTCTCCAAGTTCACAAACTGTGAGCAAAGATCATCTTGCTTGGATTCCTAGTTTTTATATGGTGGATTAAATCTTCGCTAAGGCGATAGTAAGCAATATTTTTTCTGAAACATTTTAGCCATTCTTTCAAGAAAAATTATTATAAAAATTATTTTCTCAAAAATTATTTTAAAACTCCCTGTACAATGTGTAAAATAATTTTTTATTTAAGTGTAAATTATTTTTCTAACTTGGGTCGGGGTTTTAGATCTATGTTGTATATATTTGGGGTTTGGGTGCTTGTATTTTTATTTTTACAGGTTGGATCAAGGTATCAAGTGAGAGAGGAGCTAGATCTAATCTTTAGACAATTTTGCAAGGAGATTTACCGAAGATATGACGGCAAAATTCAGATACGGAAGAACAAATAACAAAAAAAAAAAAAAACAATCGAGACACGGGTTTTCAGTTTTTGGCCTCCTCTTGCCATTCCAACCCCCAATCTATCATTTCAGCATTTTTATCCCCACAAATTGGCTTTCCTTTGCCTTATTTTGCTTTTTCTTAGTCTCTTTTGCCCTAATCTACCCTAAACCCTTATCTAAAATTTTTAAGGCTAAATACTTGGTGGTTTTGCAGATTTCGAGGCTCAAAATTATGATTTTCAAGTGGCATCTTCATCCAAAATTTTGGGTCACTTGAGCAAGTGTTTCTAACTTTCTACAAGGCCTTGGGCCTAGGGTTTGACCTTTCAAACCTTGTTTTACTTCAGTTTTATTACAGGAGTCAAATCAACAACAATTAAGCCCTAAAATCACATATTTAAGGTCAAAATCACTTAAATTTTTAAGAACTTAATTTTCATGAGCTTTGGCCACTTGGGCATCTTGGAATTGACCTAGGTCTAAATTTTTGTTTGCTGGAATTTTCTGCATAAATTTTTGAATCAAGCGTGCAAAATTTTCTGAATCAAATACTTAAAAAGAGCCAAAAATTTACTATTTTTGGATATATTGGGGATTGTCTTGAACATTGTTGGGTTGTTGATCTGTCATCTATTTTGTTGATGTATTAAATATATTAGAGATGAAATTTTTGAATCACATCCTCTAAATAGCCCTAAATATTAATGTTTTCAAGTTTTGGTGAAATTTACTATTTTTGGACATCTTTGGCACTGTTCTGGGCCTAATTAGTTTGTTGATCTATGATCTATTTACTGTTGTTATAAATATATCAGATTTGAAATATCATTGAATACTTCATCATAAAGTGAGCTAAACAAGTTAATTTACATTTGTTGGTCACTGGTAATTTTTATGTTTCATGGTTGAGCAAAATTTCATGATTTAAAGTGGCTTCCTCATTGTTGTCATAACACTAACAAAGTCTGGAATTTCTGAATTATTACTGCTGATATAAATTGTCATAAATCTCAAATTGGCTTATCTCATCTTGGTCTTAAAGGTTGTCTAACTTTGCACTCAAAATCTGAAGTTAATCTTCTTCATAGAGTTATCTTGGGCTTCTAAGTTTGAATTGCCATTATATCTTGTGTTGATAATCATTGGTGGATAAGTTGATTTACTTAACCATCTTGTGGATTTACTTATAGTTGAATTTTGCACTTGTATCGTTAAGCACACATCTTGTATTAAGATCATTTTTCCTATTGTTGCTAAGCATTATTCGCATAAAGAGTAACCATAACTTAAGTACTTAATAAACTCAAACAATCTTAATCCAAGATAACCTCACTCATCATCTTGCATTTAGTGTCCTAGATCTAGCTTGCAATAATAAGTTACCTCCTAGCCTACACTAGGTTGATAAAAATATAGGGCAACCATTTTCACACTAGCCTAAGAGATTCAGTTTGTCCTAGAAGTTAAAACAATGACCTTGCAGTCGTCAAAGCCAAAGTCTCTACAGCACCGGAGGCACTGGGTGAGTGGAGCACAAGGGGAGGTATCGTTAAACAAAACCACTGCCTGCTTCCCGTTCGCTTCCATTTCACAGCCTACTCTGAAGGTTGTTACTCAAAACAGTTAAGGGAGAGGTTCAACGAAGTGGACGGGAATCAGAGTGACAACCCTTGTCTTGAGCATTGTCGCGGTGCCTGTACAATCTGGGTAGAAATAGGGTTTATGAAGCATTTTTAGCCATTTATCAAAGAAAATAGCCATAAAAATATTTTTTCTCAAAAAATTTAAATTTTCATAACCCTTGTATATTTTTAGATTTTGAAAATAATTTTGTAAATTATTTTGCTAATTGGGGTTTTGGAATTTTAAGAATTGTTGTATATACTTGGGGTTTGGGTATTTTATTTTCATTTTTGTAGGTTGAATCAAAGGATCAAGTGGAAGTAGAGCTAGATCTAGGCCCTTGAGGGTAAGATCTAGTCTCTAGAAAGTTTTGTTGGGCTACCCACTGAAGATTTTGCAGCTAAAATCAAATCTGGAAGGAATATATTGGTCGAAAGCAAGGGTTTTGTTTTCCAAGCCTCTCGGGCTTAGATGTCACCTCTCCAAGGCCAACATCCCTCTCTTCAGCTTCTGCGTCAGCCCAGTGACCCCCTGCATCAACATTTTCAGCCTCGTAGAGGCAGGTCGTAGCCTCTAAGGGCCTCGACCCTCCCTTCAAGCCCCTACATTGGGATTTTAAGGCCTTAAGTGGCCTAGTTGTGGGCTCAAGGAGCCTCAGTCCCCCTCTAAGACCTTAGATTGTTGCCTTAGGGCTAGCTGTGGGCCTTTTAGCACCTAAACCCTAGTCATTTGCCCCTTTTTGGCCAGCGTCTAGCCTTTCGAGACTCTCCTCCTCTAGACTTAGCCTTTTTCGATCACCTCTTACCTCTTTGACCCATGATTTGTCTTCCTAGCCTCCTTAGCCCTCAACGCTAGCCCTATTCGACCTAAGTGTTGGCCCTCCTTGCCCTATTGTGCCCTCCATATTTGAAATTTTCAAGACTAATTCCTTGGGGTTTTTGCAAGAGAAATTTGCTCAAAAACTTGTTTTTTCA
This sequence comes from Pinus taeda, assembly GCA_000404065.3. Lineage (NCBI taxonomy): Eukaryota > Viridiplantae > Streptophyta > Pinopsida > Pinales > Pinaceae > Pinus > Pinus taeda. The sequence goes on along the minus strand of APFE031436778.1, from coordinate 41,498 downwards.
AGTGCAAGATCATTGGAAAAATTTTGGGCTACTTGGGCAAGTTGATCTTCAAAGCCTTGGGCCTAGGGTTTGATCTTTAAACCCTCATTTTACCTCTATTTTATTACAGCAGTAATAACAATGATATAATAGCCTAAAATAACATTCGAATTGGTCGAAATCACTTAAAATTGGAAATTTTAAATTTTCCTAAATTTCGGCCACTTGGACATATCTTTAGATCTAGCCTAGATCTAAAAATTTGTTTGCTAGAATTTACTGCATAAATTACTGAATCAAGTCTGCAATTTTCTGAATCACACATCTAAAGAGGGCTTAAAATTTGATTTTTTCAAGTTTAGTGAAATTTTCTATTTTTGGGCATATTGGGCATTCGTTGTGCCATTGTTAGCTTGTTGATCTGTTAGTTTATTTATTGTTGTAATAGCTTGTTTCAGATCTGATATGTCACTGAATACATAATCATAAAGTGGGTTAAACACATAAATTCACCTTTGCTGGTCATTTGAAAATTTTATGCTTTATATGTTGGGTAAAATCTATGATCTAAAGTGACTTTCTTACTCCTGTCATAATGCTAATAAAGTGCTGAAATTTTCTGAAGTTACTAATGATTTGATTATTGAGATCTAACATGTGTTTGTCTCATTCTAAGTTTTACAAAAAAATCTGAATTTTGCACTAAAAGCACACCTACACTTAAGCTCTAAATCATTGGTCTTGTGGAATCTAATTGGCATTATTGTCTTTGACATTTTGATATTGTGAAAGAATAATTGGATAATTGTCATAATCTTAAGAGGCTTTGATATCTTGGTTGTTTATCTTAAGCACTTGGTATCTTAAGTTTCATCGGTTATTTGGCATTTTTTAAGCATCTTGTGAAATATTGTTGAATACTGACACTAGTATATTTAAGCATTTATCTTGTTTAAGAATGTTATCTCATCATTATTAAGTACTCTTGTTATAAGATAATTCACACTAAGTACTTAAATAACATAAACCAATCTTAACTCAAGATAAGTTCACTCAATCTATCTTGCATAAGCATTCTAGGATCTAACCTGCATTAAGAACTTACCTCCTAGCATAAGCTAGGTTGATAGACTCTTAGGGCAACCATTTTCCAATTAGCTTGAAGGATTCAACTCTTCTTGGTGGTTAACACAGTGACCTTACAGTTATCAGAGCTACAATCTCTGCAGCACCAGAAGCACTGGGTCGGTGGAAGTGTAACACAAGGGGAGGTATCATTAATCAGGTCATTGTTTGCTTCCCTTTGGCTTCCATTTCACAACCTACTCTAAAGATTGTTTCTCACAACAGTTAAGGGAGAGGTTCAACTTAGACTAGGCATATAATTAAAAATAACCAAGATCACTGCATCACACATAGATCCTAGGAATTGCATATCATATAGGATAGTCTATCATATTAAGTAGCGGGTGTCCATCCGATTACTTGGTTTCAATTTATAATAAGCAAGAATTGTGACTCCATAAAGCACTGGTCTCATACTTGAAATCCTATCTAGCCATTAATCTTGCTAAATTCTACCGAGTAGCTAGGCCACCCATATGTGTCTCCCAAGCAAGTTGGTTCCCAACTTGTTTCTGCTAATTTTAGGTATGTTCTATGCTGGAGCAATTTATTTCAATTTTCATAGTTAGCTCAATATCTTTTCCAGATTAGCAATCACATTAGCATTAAAGTAAACTACAGATAGAACATAAATATAAATCGTAGAAGACAAGCCAAGACAAAAGGACACAAGATGTGGCGCTAGCCAAGGACAAACCCCAATGTGGGGAAACCCTTGATCAATTCTTCTTATATGTTCTTCAATAGTTCAGCAGGGAGAGAGAGAGAGAGAGAAAGAGATAGTACATTTATAACAGAAGTCAACACTTTGACTTATCTAGATAAGAGCATAGATCATCTCTAAGAAGATGATACGTGAGATCAGTTGAAGACATGTTGCTTCAACTGATTCTCTAAGGTGACTCCTTCACCTATCATTGTGCTACATCTCGTCATCATGCTGCACTTCACCGTGTTGCACCATGTTGCACCCATCATCACAATGTTGGACCTCATGCTGATGTTGTCCCAATGTTTAGCACTGTTGTACCTAGTGCCACGACTGCACCATGTTGTCACCCATGTGCTTGTTGCACCATTGCTGCTTTGTGTCCTTGCTCCACCAAGTACTATACTGTTGTCCAAATGTACTTGCATCACTGTGCTTGTTGTTGTCCATGCTTTACCATGCTGCTGTTGTCCATGCTTCTTATTGTTGTCCATGCTTCACCATGCTCGCAGCTGTCCCATGTTTCGCTACGCTTACAGTTGTCTCATGTGTCACCATGCTTGCAGTTGTCCCATGTATTAGCTTGTTGTCCCTTGCATTGCTTGCTACTACCCAACTGCTGCATCTAAACATGTTCCATGCACCTTACTGCACCATGTTGCTGCAATATACCATACTGCTGCATCCATCACATCATGCTGCACTCCTTTGAGGTATTCAACACTCCATGTTCACCCAACACGTGGCTCCCACAGGCTGCTCCAAATCTGATCCAAATCTGGTCAATATCCTTGGCCCAACGCACCTCTAACACTGCTCCAAATCTGCTTGTCACTTTGTTGTTCCTAATTGTTCTGGTTAGGGCACTTGGGCAGCCCTAAACTCCTCTCAACAGTCCTTGAACAGCCCTCCAAATCTACTTGTCACTTTGTTGTTCCTAACTGTCCTGGTTAGGGCACTTGGGCAGCCCTAAACTCCTCTCAACAGCCCTCCAAATCTGCTTGTCACTTTTCTGTTCCTAACTGTTCTGGTTAGGGCACTTGGGCAGCCCTAAACTCCTCTCAACATTCCTCAAACAGCCCTCCAAATATGCTTGTCACTTTGTTGTTCCTAACTGTTCTGGTTAGGGCACTTGGGCAGCCCTAAACTCCTCTCAACAGTCCTCGAACAGCCCTCCAAATATGCTTGTCACTCTGCTGTTCCTAATTGTTCTGGTTAGGGCACTTGGGCAGCCCTAAACTCCTCTCAACAGCCCTCGAACATCCCTCCAAATCTGCCTATCACTTTGCTGTTCCTAACTGTTCTGGTTAGAGCATTTGTGCAGCCCTTCAACATAACTTTGTCTTAGGCAGCTTCACCATGACAATGTCCTATATCTAGGGCACATAGAGCTAGGGCATCACCTTCTAGGAGCTGCGTAGATCCTTCTTCCCCATGGTGGCATCTAGGGCAGCATATCTCTTAGGATCTATCCTCCCACCAAAACCCAAAGACAAGTGGAGAGGACAAGATCACAAGAAGAGTGTGTACAAATGACTAGCAAGCCACCTCTTTTTATACTAAAATGTTGAGCACATGTGGGTGTTATCTAGTTTCTGGCCAACCTTGACGAATTGTCTTATAACACAAATAAATTCATAACTCTATGAATATTTATTGGAATTGGATAATCTTTAGATCAATCCTACACCTCTCGATGAGAGGGATCCAAGAAAAATATCAGCTGCCATAAATAAGATGACCCACATGAACTTTGGCCCTAGTTGCCAATTTTAACAGTTTCTCTTCATCTCATTTCCATAGGGACTACCCACCATAACCTGTTGTTGAGAGACACGTAGAACGGAGTGGGCAGGGATCAAAGTGACAACCCCCGGCCTGAGCGGTTGTCGCGGTACCTGTACAATCCGGGCGACAAGAGTACCAGTGCCAATATGATTATCCAACCAAAGTCATTTGCTTCTTGTGTTCCATTTGTAAAAGAAAAATGTGTTTAAGAGCTTCAAATTATCTGATTATCTCATAATATGAAGTCTCTCATCACTTGTGGAGGAACTCAATCTACTCAGAAAAATGTTTCTTTTCCACATCCGTCCAGGAGCAACTAGTTATTTATTCTGATTGAATGAATGACTAATATATTTTTGGGAGCAGCTGACTCAGATTCAATAACAATTTCCACTTCCTTGTAGAAAAGATAAACAGCTAGCAAGCATTCAACTTTTACTAATGATTTAACCATGTAGCTTCATCTATGGATTCCTTCAACTTGAATTGTTTCAATTATCTACTCGATATGCAAGTACAGAGCAGTCAATGTTGACTACTAAATTATTTTTGGATTACAATCAAATCTCGTATTTTTCTCTCTTTCCAAGGTTACCATACTCAAAGGGACAACCATGCCACATATCGATATAACCAACTAAAATACAAAACATCTACTGAAAAAAAAATGCGAAGTTGTCAAGTTTTAGAGCAAAAATGCATATAATGCTACACAAAAATTTTACTAACTTTTGAGCTGAAATGAAGTCATTGCAGCAGTAGCTCTAGGATAGTTGGGTCACAATAATATTTGTATCAGGACCATTTAAAACTGAAGATCCTCATATCACTTGATTATGCAGTCCAAAGCCAACAGATATGGCAGAAAAAAAAATACAATAAATAGTAGCTATCAGAACTGGTTTATCGTGGAGATCCTGTTAGCCAGAAAATAACCTCCTCTAAATAACCTACAGCTTACCAGCGAGTAATTGTTATTTACTTTGAAATTTGAAACAGATAATTCTTGGGATGTATAAGTTTGTGCAATCATTTCATAAGATGTTATAGCAGTTAAAATTAATAGTGATCTCACATTGTGAGCTAGGTATAACAAAATAAAACTCAATGCTCATGAACTCTAGAAAATGGCAGCAGGTCTGTACCTGAACACCTAGTGTACAGAACATTCGAAGAGTACTGTAATCTGATATTCTTCTCCCACCTCCAACCTCAAACTCAAGGGCAGTGCTGCAATATCCAATAACCCAAAACTGTATCTTGAGCCAAAAATTGCTACCGCACAATTCTCAAACAAAGAGTAAAGACAAGCACACAATGAATCCCAACAATGAATGCCTTTAAAGCATGAAGCATAATAAAGCAGTACACTTGATGATATACAAAGGCCAACCTTGGAACAAATTGTTAACCCAAATTTGAAGTGTGATTAAATTTTGTCTTTTAAGTCTATTTTTTCGTTTAATGACTTTTGTCTTAGCAGCACCAAAATAAAAACAAATGTGGTCAAAAATGCTTGAAAGTAGAAATTTACTGATAAATTCTAAACTAAGTCAACACATGGTTGAGAAGTAATAATTAGGAAGTCCCGATTAGTTCCAGATTTCATAATTGTTTCCATAACTGTCACATTCTTATGACCTTGATGTGGATAAGAGACCCCCCGCCCCCCCCCCCCCCCCCCCCCCCCACCCTTCCTCCTTCAAATGGAGTCCATCCCAAGGCGAGCCCATTGTAGCATTGTGCTTATAACTCCATTTTATGGTTGATCTCTACATGTTTTCCTTTTAAAAAGAGTCAATGCCATTGCTATGAATATAATTCATAACAAGTAAAAAAAATAAATGTCAATATTAAATAATTTAAATATAATTATGGTTAAAAAGTCATGAATTTAAGTGAAAAAGGGTCTAAAGACGATGCCCAGTACGAATGACACCTGCTTAGTAATATATAGCGGGTCCTCATTGTAACTTCCATCACTTATACAAATTTTATATATAATAAATTATTATTACAAAATACCTTGTGTATTTTTACATTCAAGCCTACAAACTATCAGTTTTTATGCTTCAGTGGTATCGGAGCCATGGCACACAATATAATCATGCAGGTCTTTGAATGTTGTTCACCGCACAATGTACCATTACGTTCACATCCTAAATGCATTAAGCAGTTTAATAAAATTCAATAAGTATTTTAGCGATTTGAAAAATCATGTGCAGAAGTTAAAGCATGTCAAAAGGAAATCAATAGTAAGGAAGATGGTTATAATGTTCAATATTATGATGAAGGCATATCAAGGCCATCAAGTGCTCTGTTGACACCTGCAGGCCCAAGACCTGTTGTTCCTGTCGTATCCATTCAAACTGTTCCATTGTTGTCACAGTCTGTCAGTGCATCAGGAAGACTGGGTGAAGGAGGAGAAGAAGATTTTGATCAGAATGATGATAATGAAAATGAAGAAATAATAGATAATGATGAATATGAAAATGATATCAATCAAGATTGTGAAATATGAAGCAGTAGATGATCATAATGACAGATGAAGATCTACAAGATGCACAAGATCATAGTGTTGTAGATGAAAATGATGTCAATGAAGATTATGTAGATCAAGATGATGATCTAGTTGAAAATGATTTTGATGAAGAAATTGATATGAATATGGAAAATTTTGAAGAAGAGGTTACGTCAAATATGGATTATGATAGCGGAGAAAGTGAATCTGAGGATGTTAATACAAGTTGTTGATTGTGAACATGCAAAGATTGATACTACTAAGCATATTTTTGAGTCATTCTTAGAACCAATAACAAATACGCATCCCTTTCAGTTGAGAAACTCTGATAGCAGTGGAATAAGGGAGGTTTTGCCCATCAGACCAAGAACAGATAAATCTTAATCAATGGTAACAGAAGTGTTTGCTTTAGAGCCGGAGCAACAAGCTTCATTAAATAGAGCAGCAATTGAGCACATTGTCGAAGTCATTATTGTGTGTGGAATCCCTAGAAATGATGAAGATCACATTAGAAGTGATGAAGATTATCGGGATAAGGGAAAAAGGGGTGTTTGTATTCATTTTAAGAGATATTTCAGTGGAGTACGATTCAATAGTTTCCCTCATTTCTGCGATAAATTACAGCTTGCTGGTGTAAAGTTACAAAAATCTTCCTTTCCTTATACTTTCAAACATACATCATCCAACCACCGGTACCATCTTTAGATGGACCAAGAATTCCAGGGGAATTAATTGGTAGCAATGAAGGTGATGATTGTCAAACTTTTGTTTCTAACGTTGAGAGAGCCATTGAGCCAACACCTGTGATTGTTGAGACAAACATACCACCATGTGCTTTTATTGACGATATTATCCTAACATTGGTTGTTTGTAAGAACCGATCAACAGATGTACAGAAAACAGTAAGGAATTTAAAGCATGAACCTGTAACATTTTCATCGGACCTGACAAAATCAATTAACGGGACTGTTGAGGTACCTACCTGAACTGCTGCAGTTGAAGATGCCTCCGGCTATGCTGCTACAGTTATTGAGAGACCGAATCCTCCCAGCCAGATTGAGCAGAGCCTGGCTGCTCAATCCAGTAAGCTTCTCAACAAAAGCTCACTGTACCCCGTGTCCAAAACCATAGAACGCTCAAGCTCTTCCAATGGTTGATTCCCTTGCCTTCAGAATTCTTCCTCCTGGTTTTTCTCCGTCGTTCCACACCTTCTAAAACTCCGTCTACCTCTATATGTAGCTTTCCTTGGCAGTGACCGCCCTCTTCACCAACGATCCCACCGTTTTCCATCGTAGAGACAGCTTTCCTTTATGAACGTGAGTCACAATTTTTTACAGGTGTATTTACCTTATATTTAGGGTTTAGTTCAATTTAAATGTGATGGTCATATTAAATTATTTGTTTTTAATATAAAGTTTTATAAACTTTATACTTCGACCCCTTTTTTTTAATTAATTATTTATATTAATAATTACCTTTATTTTATTAATTTACTTTAATATATTTTATCAATAATCTGGAACATATAACATGTATATAGTCCTCTTTGATCTAACCATACATTACGCAATATTGATGAATGAGTAGAACTTCTTTTCCTAGAAGGGTCATGGTATTTAGCACTTATAATCAATTTAGTATAAAATATTAGTGCGGTGTATGCGACACATGCATATGTAGCTATCATATGCATGTACCGTATACCTGCTATTATGCTTGCGTTCTTTGTATTTATAGATGGGTCGTTACACTGCTAACAAAACTGAGGTACCTGGAGATGTTGTTTCTCTGCACCCTGTACACAATTATGCATTAGTAGCATATAATCATGTGAAAGTGGGTCCAGCGAGGGCTGCAGCTATACGTATAGTTATTCCTTGTCCTAAACCTGCCTTGCAGAAGGATGTTGTATATCTCGTTCGATTGAATTAGAGTTTTCAAGCTCAATCACGCAAGCCCATTGTAAAAAACACAGTGCCCACTGTGAATACTAATCCATTCCAGATTCCACTGTGTCCCAGTTTCGTTGTTTTCCCCCACTCAAACCGTTGTCCCATGCTTCTTGTCTCACTGTTCAGCTGTCCAAATCGTGAATCGATCCCTACCATTCTGCATCCAATCACTCTGTTGTAGTGTCCACATACATTCCATCATCCATGTCGCTAACGTCCAAGTCGTTGTCTGGTTCGTGTCACTACCCTACCCGCTCTCTTCATTCTCTTCCCTCGACCAACCCACTGGCTTGTTGGCACTGCCAAATCTCCGCTACCAATTCAACGCTCAATTCCACTCCCATTTCGTGCCTGTCCCACCATCCATTCATCGCTACCCAACAAACCGTACACTGGTCTGAACTTACGCTGACCCGACGTTGGGCAGGCCGACAATCGTTTGGACAGGGTACCTTTTGGGTGCCACCTTTTATTTTTTTTTGTCGCCTTGTTGTGTCATGGTCAATCGTTCTGGTGGTGCAACTATGCCCTTGCGTGATCAGGCGTGGAAAACAGCGAAGGTGGAACGGCATTGTGGAGCCACGATCTGGACGTAGCCGGAGAAACAACCCTGTTAAACGTCGCTAAAGGTTCGTGGGTGAGGTAATGGTCAACAGATGTGACCAACCAGACCGTCGATTCAGCTTTAAAAATAAAATAAAAATCGATGAATTGATTATTTATTAAAATAAATAAAAAAACAATATAATATATATGGCTTGGATCCAATATAGAATAATACTTAACTATATGATATATAACAGTTAATATACAATTAAGTTTATATAATATTAATTAATATAGTTAAAAAAAAATTTATTATTATTATTATAAAACAAATAAAAGAAATTATAGAGTTTAAAAAAAAAAAAAAAAAAAAAAAAAACAACAATAATTAGTTAGAGTTTAAAAAAACAAAATCCAAGGAAATAATCACTTAGGATGAGCTACATGAAAACGAGAGGACTTGGCCCAGATTATCCAGGATTATATACATCGAGACGACAAACACTAAGTGAAGAAAATCCAACAGCATTAAAGCTTTGAGGACAAAGCTTCTGAAGAAAAGGGCTATGTTATGAATATAATTCATAACAAGTAAATAAATAAAATAAATGTAAATATTAAATAATAAAATATTGATTACGTCAAATAGCCATTAAGTTAAGTGAAAAGGCATGTCTAAAAGACATGCCCAGTCACGAAAGGACACCTGCTTAGGTATATATAGGCGGGTCCTCATTGTAACATTCATCACTTGTACAAATTTTATATATAATAAATTATTATTACAAAATACCTCGTGTATTTTTACATTCAAGCCTACAAGCTATTAGTTTTTATGCTTCAGTAACAGTTGTTTTGCTTCAGCCATTCTTTGAGTTCCCATAAATAGTTAATTTGCACTCTCCTATTTATTTATGTCAAGTTGCAGATTGGCTCTAAAAATTCTGTGCCCAATGGCCATAATCAAATCAATATCTGCTAAGAAATGGTCCCTCTTAGAACAGTAGTCAATATACCCTCAAATGGACTCTAACACCAATGTTACAAACAGTCATGTTTGCTACCTACACAAATATCCAATTTAGTTAGGACAAAATAGAGACATCCATCAGGATAAAAACAATTCATAGTGTGAATGTGATTCTTAGAATAGTAGTCAATGTGCCCTCAAACGGACTCTAACACCAATGTTACAAACAGTCATGTTTGCTACCTACACAAATATCCAATTTAGTTAGGATAAAATAGAGACATCCATCAGGATAAAAACAATTCATATAGTGAATGTGATATTAGAGATAACTACTTGTGACATTAAAAATACCACTGAATGGTAACTAGCATGAAAAGACACAACTTCTGGTGACTTAGTTGATTTATATATTTATCAATTTGAGGAGGTGGATCATGCCTCCTTGAAACATAAATCTTGGGGATAATGGTTGCTTCATCAAGGATTAGTTCTCAGAGTAAGTTACAAAATGTTTGCATTACTAACTCATCGTGCACATTGTGTGGTAAGAATGAGAGAGACAAGAATGTTTTTTAAATTTCCCAATTTTCAATTAATATAAAATATAATTGATATAATGAATGTGATATTATTGATAACTATTTGTGACAATAGAAATAGCATTGAATGGTTATTAATATCATTGAATGGTAGCTAGCATGAAAAGACACAACTTTTGGGGACATTATTTATATATTTGTTAATTTGAGGAGGTGTCAATCCATTGAGAAGTATCAGGCCTCCTTGAAAAATAAAGCTTTTGTTGATTCATCAAGGATAGGCTGCCAAGACTAGGTTACATAATGTTGCCATTGTTGACTCTTCATGTACATTCTGTGGTAAGAATGAGATAGAGAGGAAGATTTTTCAACATGTCCAATTTTCAAAGTGTTTTGGGCATGGTTTCAAGCCAAATTTAAGTTCCTTTTTGTAGCCCTTTGTTGATGTTATAGCTTCAGAAGGTCTTTTGAATAGGTTGGTTTCTTGCATGCATGAGAAGAAGCCCTCTTTAGTTGGTTGTTCGAGAGTAACTAATATGGTCTCCTTCATAAGTTTTAACTCAGGAAAATTACATTGCTTGATTATTTGATTAATGTAGACTTTGGGCTAATGTTTTTCTAAGGATAAATAAATAATTATTTAAGTGACTTAGATGTAATCTACATCGTTGATCAAAGAAAGCTAGTATTTAATTCTAGTCCTCAATCACTTTCAATATTAGGGACTTGACCCATGGAGAATTATAAAAGTAGCCTCAAGAAGAGGATGACGATACAAGATGAGAAATTCAAAGAGATTTTCTAAAGAATTTGCACCTAAGTTGCATGATACGAGGAAACGAGTACGAGTTCCCGAAACGGGCACGGGAACGGGTATGAAAAGTGACCCCCCCAAATTTTGGAAACAGGGACATTTAAGAAATGTTATGTGCAATCATGAAGCATGCATCATACATTATAATTTATTACATTTAAAGTTTAAACATTATGATTAAATTTATATCACATTTACTCATGAATGATCACATAATGAAAATAGCAATATCGAAATATCCAAAATCAACCTTTATTATATATCCAAATCTCAAAATCAGTGTTTATTATATATATGAGGCTGCAAGTACTATAAAGACAAAAGACTAATCCTCATCAAAAATAGAACCAGAAGCATGCTCAAGAGTGGAAGGTGGTGTTGAAGAAGATGATGGGCCAATTCCACTTCCAGGTAGTGTTGAGAAATCTAGGGCATCATGAATTAGGTGATTTCTCTTTATTAATGATTGCTTGCGAGTGCTTTTTACTTCATTATATTAGGATCTTCTCTTTGCTTAAGTTATTAGTGTTCTTCTTCATCAAATAGCCACTAATGCATGAATGACAAGAGACATAGAATGTAGGCTATGAGCCAGGGCCAAAACCTCTCTGTTATGAACATAAATTATGTAAAAATAGATAATAAATAAATAATCATAATAATATAAATATAATAATAAATAATAATGGTTAGTTGGTTAATAATGAAAAGACATGTCTTAGAAACATGCCTATTCATGAAAGGGTACTTACCTAGCTATATATACAGGACCCTCATTCTCAATTGTACTCATCCTACATCAATTCTTTATATAATATACAATTACTATCCTACGAGGGATGTCTTTATCTACAAAGTATTTTAATATTCCCGTTGCATATACGACTAGTGGTCGTTACATTGGTATCGGAGCAGTTCGATCCTCTAGCTACTCCACCGCTACAAAAAGCCACTCACTCCAATCTAGGCCCGTGGCCATCCAGGTTTCGTCAAAAATGTTGCCGTCGAGATTGAAGCGTTTCGCTACACTTTTAGGAGTTTCTCCGTCACTAATTCGTCAAAGGCCTTTGGCCATTAAACAAAAAATAAATAAAAAGAAGATAGTCAAAGAAAATAAAGGAAATAAAAAAGTACATATAAAGATTTAAAAAAAATAAATAAAGAAAACAAATCATAAAAATATATTATTAAAAAAAAGATATATATAGTCTTGTGTAAATTTTGAAGGAGAACATTCATATATATAAAAAGGTTCTGCATTATTGATAAAAAGTGCATGATAAAGTTAAAAGGGAATCTTTCCAAATATCTATAAAACTATACGTAAGAGAAGGAAGAGTAGATACTATTATCTTGATTCTTCATTAAGTCGTTTACAAGCTTGTGGTTTTAGCAACCCATGGTAATTGCCCGTGGTATTTTCAAAGTAAAAGAAAAGCAAAAGAAATACAAAATTTCTTTATGTGAACGGTAAGTTTTTACGTGGAGTCAAAAGCACACAAGTGGACATATATTTTATATTATACCCCAAAGAGGTAACTGTAACTTGTCAAAAAGAAAAAAGAAAAAAAAAAGATTATAAATAAAAGATATATAAAGAGAAGTATTATTTTATAAAGGGGTATTTTTAAAGAAAATTTCAAGTCGTAACATTATTGAAAATATATATAAGTACAAAGCAAGTATTATTATAGAAGGTTAATTTAAAATATTTATAGAAAAAAGAGGGTATAAAAAATTATTATTAAAAAAATATTATATTAAAAAAAAGTTATTACATAAAACCTTAAGTTATCTCGACAAAACAAATGGGATCAATCATTGAAAAAAAATAATGGAGCTCAATTCTAAAATGACGAAGGAAGAAAATTTTTCCTATAATGTTCTTTCAGTTACAGATCACGAAGTAATTACATTATAAGGAAGTATCCAAGGAAGAGAAGTTAATGTCGCTATCAGCCCAAACAACAATAAAAATTATATAAACATCAACTTGGCAAATTAACTATTAACTCCAAACCTAAGCATTGGTGTAAAAAAAAAATTATTTTTGACCAAAAAGAGTATAAAATTAGTGATTTACAAGTGACAATAGGTCATTATGAGTACATATCTCAATTTCATGTCGTAAGAACGGATAAAAACACTGACATCATACTCGGTCAAACATAGAGAAACAAGTTTTGATGTTTTCTTATAAAGGGAAGATGCTCACGTTTCGAGACATAACAAGTAAATCAAAATCAATGAAATCTTCATTAGAAGACCTTAAGGATATCTCAGACTTTATGTTTCAAGATAACGAAAAACTATATCAAAGAAGCAAAAAGAGCTGGAAGAAGTCATCTGCAGCAAAGACAAGGGAATTTCACACCTCAGAGATCACCAAGAAAAACTACTCTAACAAGTCAAGAAAGCTAAAGCATCAAAGAAGGAACTCAAGGAGTGTTTATTAGAACAAGAAGAAGAAAATTTATGTTTAAAGAGCCTTAACCAAACATTAGTAGAACAAATCAAGTGTTTAAAAGATGAGAATCGTGAAGGCCAAAATAAAGTTGACTCAGAGAATGAGGAATGCTTACGTCTCAAAAAACATAATCAAAATCTGCTTAAACAGATTAAAAAACTTAAGGACGAAAAGAAATCATTGATGAATAGGTCCAAAGAACTTGTCGCGAAGGAAGCATCAAAATCTCCCGATGTAGCAATCTAAGTTGTAGAAACAAACATCAATACCACTAAACTCGCAGTTCAGGCAAATCCAAACGCTACTGAAGTAAAAACATACTCAGAGATTGTTGTTCAAACAGAGGACACCCCAAATAGTTAAGTCAACAAGAACAATGCCTGATGGAAATCAGGAAACTGCAACGAAAACATTTAAGGGAGTTCAAACAATAAAGTTTCCTTATCTACATCCGAATCACAAGAGTAAATGCCTTAATAAATCTACAAATCTATATCACACAGAACATAAACAAACTTATGTTCCGAAGAATATTGAAGTGAGCTCAATCCAATCATACAATAACTATTCACCACACATTTCCAAGGATCAGAAGATTCCCCAAAAGATTAATCTAGGATGGTCTGATCCGTTTTCAATACGACAATTCTGTCTATAGCTTAGAACATCATATCATCTTGTATCAACAAAGATGAAAGCTCAGAAACAAGAAGATATTCCGAACAACAAAATAGATCTGATCCTTCTTCAGTAAGCTTTGAGGACAAAGCTTTTTGAAGGAGAAGGCAATGTTATGAACATAAATTATGTAAAAATAGATAATAAATAAATAATCATAATAATATAAATATAATAATAAGTAATAAGTAAATTAACTAATGGTTAGTCAGTTAATAATGAAAAGACATGTCTTAGACACATGCCTGTCCATGAAAGGATACTTACCTGGCTATATATACAGGACCCTCATTCTCAATTGTACTCATCCTACATCAATTCTTTATATAATATACAATTTACAATTACTATCCTACGATGGATGTCTTTGCCTATGAAGTATTTTAATATTCCCATTACGTATACAACTAGTGGTCGTTACATTGGTAACGGAGCAGTTCGATCCTCTGGCCGCTCCACCACTGCACAGAGCCACACTCTCTGATTCAGGCCCTTGGCCATCCAGGTTTCGTCAACATTGTTGCCGTCGGGATTGAAGCATTTCACTACACTTTTGGGAGTTTCCCCGTCGTTGATTCGTCTGAGGCCTTTGGCCATTAAACAAAAAAAAAGTACATATAAAGATTTAAAAAAAAAATAAAGAAAAAAATCCTATGAAAATATATTATTAAAAAAAAGATATATATAGTCTTGTGTAAATTTTGAAGGAGAACATTCATATATATAAAAAGGTTCTACATTATTGATAAAAAGTGCATGATAATGTTAAAAGGGAATCTTTCCATATATCTATAAACCTATACGTAAGAGAAGGAAGAGTAGATACTATTATCTTGATTCTTCATTAAGTGGTTTACAAGCTCAAGGTTTTAGCAACCCATGGTAATTGCCCATGGTATTTTCAAGGTAAAATAAAAACAAAAGGAATACAAAATTTCTTTATGTGAACGGTTAGTTTTTATGTGGAATCAAAAGCACATAAGTGGACATATATTTTATATTATACCCCAAAGAGGTGAATAGCCACTTTTCACTAGGGTTGTAGCTTTTCAAAAAGAAAAAAGGAAAAAGATTATAAATAAAAGATATATAAAGAGAAGTATTATATTATAAAGCGGTATTTTAAAGAAAATTTCAAGTCATAAAATTCGTGAAAATATATACAAGTACAAAGCAAGTATTATTATAGAAGGTTAATTTAAAATATTATAAAAAAAAGAGGGTATAAAAAAAAACTATTACATAATACCTTAAGTCATCTCAACAAAACAAATGGGATCAATCATTGAAAAAAATGATGGGGCTCAATTCTAAAATGACGAAGGAAGAAAAGTTTTCCTATAATGTTATTTCAGTTACAGATCACAAAGTAATTACATTAAAATGAAGTATCCAAGGAAGAGAAGTTAATGTCCCTATCAGCCCAAGCAACAATAAAAATTATATCAACATCAACTTGGCAAATCAACTATTAATTCCAGAGCTAAGCACTAGTGTAAAGAAAAATATTTTTGACCAAAAAGAGTATCAAATTAGTGATTTACAAGTGACAATAGGTCATTATGAGTACATATCTCAATTTCATGTTGTAAGGACGGATAAAAAAACTAATGTCATACTCGGTGAACCCTGGTTTAAGGATTTGGGTACATTCATGTTAAACATAGAGAAACAAGTTTTGATGTTTCCTTATAAAGGGAAGATAGTCACGTTTCGAGACATAACAAGTAAATCAAAATCAATGAAATCTTCATTAGAAGACCTTAAGGATATCTCGGACATGATGTTTCAAGATAATGAAAAAACTATATCAAATAAGCAAAAAGAGTTGGAAGAAGTCATCTGCAGCAAAGACAAGGAAATTTCGCGCCTCAGAGATCACCAAGAAAAACTACTCGAACAAGTCAAGAAAGCTAAAGCATCAAAGAAGGAACTCAAGGAGCATTTATTAGAACAAAAAGAAGAAAATTTATGTTTAAAGAGCCTTAACTAAACATTAGTAGACCAAATCAAGTGTTTAAAAGATGAGAACCGTGAAGGACAAAGACTCAAAGAATGAAGAATGCTTACGTCTCAAAAATCATAATCAAAATCTACTTAAACAGATTAAAAAACTTAAGGACGAAAAGAAATCATTGATGAATAGGTTCAAAGAACTTGTCGCGAAGGAAGCATCAAAATCTCTCGATGTAGCAGTCCAAGTTGTAGAAACAAACATCAATACCACTAAACTCGCAGTTCAGGAAAATCCAAACCCTACTGAAGTAAAAATGTACTCAGAGGTTGTCGTTCAAACAAAGGACACCCCAAATATATATTTAGTAGTTAAGTCAACAAGAACAATGCCTGATGTAAATCAGGAAACTGCAATAAAAATGTTTAAGGGAGTTCAAACAAGAAAAATTTCTTATCTACATCCGAATCACAGAAGTAAACGCCTTAATAAATCTACAAATCTATATCATGCAAAACATAAACAAACTTATGTTCCGAAGAATATTTAAGTGAACTCAATCCAATCATACGTTAACTATTCACCACACATCTCCAAGGATCAGAAGATTGACCTAGGATGGTTCGATCCGTTTTTAGTATGACAATTCCATCTATCGCTTAGAACATCATATTGTCTTGTATCAACAAAGATGAAAGCTCAGAAACAAGAAGATATTCCGAACGACAGAAGAAATCTGATCCTTCATCAGTAAGCTTTGAGGACAAAGATTTTTGAAGGAGAGGGCAATGTTATGAACATAAATTATGTAAAAAAAAATAATAGGTAAATAATCATAATAATATATAATAAGTAAATTAACTAATTGTTAGTTACTTAATAATGAAAAGACATGTCTTAGAGACATGCCTTTTCGTGAAAGGGTACTTCCCTGGCTATATATACAGGACCCTCATTCTCAATTGTACTCATCCTACATCAATTCTTTATATAACATACAATTTACAATTACTATCCTATGATGGATGTCTTTGCCTATGAAGTATTTTAATATTTCCGCTACATATACGACTAGTGGTCATTACACTCTCTCTCTTTGAGTGGAAAACCAGCACAAATTCTTCTTATGGAGATTCCAATCGACGAATACCAAGACCAAGACCCTTGACCTATTAGCCACTCCAAGACCAAGACATTAGTTCTCTTGACTATCTTCTGCTCCTTTCTTCTTCGTGACTCCTCTTCGGCTTTCGACCTTCTTAACACTAAGACTACTTCTCTGTATCATCGAAATCCTCATCACTGAACTGAGATCTTTAACCTTATCATTCTACCTTGACCTTATCATAGTAGAAGCACCGAGATCTCATTCTAGATGTGACCTCCAATATCGAGACTGTTTTACTGTGTAACATTGAACTACAGCATCATTAACACCGAATTGTCGTATGACTACACCAAATTCAGGTATACATAACACCTAAATGTGGTATCATTATAGCACCGAACTATGCTTATGTACCCTTCTCAAATCTGTGATCTTCTGCTCTGTTTCTGAGACTTTCCTTCTCAAATTTGAACCATTGTTCTTGTAACTAGCCCTTAAACTTCTTCACTGCTCCATCATCATCTTACTCGTCGCCCCTTCCATCCGAACTTGCCTCTATTCTAGAGATCCGAACTTATCTATGTTCTATCCATCCAAAAATCTCAGAGAGATGTCCGAAATTCTCTGACTGTGGAATAGGTCGAGGTCCCTATATATAGTAGTTTATCTGTCATATTGAGTTGGCATGAGCATCCGAATGGGTGTGTCTTCTTTTAGGTGAACTGACATTATCTTATACTTCATCTTAAGGCCGACAAGTAGAGGAGGACTAGTGCTTGTCATTGGAGGGCTTCTAGACTCTCTTATAGACTCATATATTTGTAATATCCCTATGAAATGGCTCTTCATACGACATTAATTCTTTTGATAAATCCTGAAGGCTCACAATGGGAGCCATCTAAAAATAAAATCCCTTGCTCATGAAACCCATGAAGCAAGCCAATAATAATTTTATTTTTCATCATTTACAAAAATCGCAATTACATGTCATTATGAAGACCGAACCTAGTTACACTTTATTGAAGAATATAGGGCAAAGTAGTGTTGTGATGATTATTCGTTACTTGATAACAGTTTGTGGAGTCTTTTTACTTTTCTTGTTAGCTTATACTTCTTCTTCTTATTATTAGTGCTTATATGTGTACTTCATCAAACTGCTAACAAAACAAAATAACAAGAACACAAAGTTTGGCTCTCTGCCAGGGACAAAACCTCTCCACTCTTGAGAGGAAAACTCTTTGTAAGTTTTCTCTTATTCAAGCTTCTTATTTGAACAACTGCCAAACATTAGACCCTTGACTAGGATATCCTCCAAGCATAAGTTAAATCCTTCCTCTTTCTGCACTATTACTTCTGGCACATCTTCCGACACTTTTGCTCCTTAGCACTTCGTCCTTCTTGTGTTGCTTGTCTAAGTTAGGAAACCCTATAACATTAGGGCTTCTTTACTTCGTTATTGAGAGAACCTTCTTCTCCTTTCTTTGGATACCTCGTACACCTAGATGCACATCCAAATGAGATCTTTAAGTGTGTCACCCTCAACTGTTGTCAAATCTGCAAAAGTTGACTTCTGAAATCATCACACATGTGGACAGAAACCCTAGAAACAGTCCTCTTGACCTTGTTGTCTTTTCCTTCTTCGCTAGAGAGAGGCCTTCTAGGCCTAGTTTGCACCCAAAACAGCAAGGAATATACCATTGTAATTTCAAAGTTGATGTAGTTGCAGACTGTCCCTCATTTCTTCGCACATGTAGTTGTACATACCTTAGAAACTGCCCTTCAATCTTCGATGTTCTTCCTCTTCTCTTCGCTGCCTTAGTATACCTTTTATCTCTGCTTGCTTCAACCTTCTTATCTCTTCTCTTCTTGCAGATTTCAGAGCTTGAGTTCCACGTTGAATGAGGAGTGGACAGCCTCTATAAATAGAGGTTTATCCCTCCTCTTTAGGCCGACTTGACTATCTTGAAGGTCGACTTGACAATTTGCTCTATAATTTATTTTTATTCATTGTTTTGCTGCTTGGAGACTTCGTTGATGCTAGGAGAGGATTTGACTATGCTTGGAGGTGTTCCCATGACCTTATATGATAACATACATGATGTAACATGCCCTCAAAGGATCTTATCATAATAACATTTTGACTTTGACTCTCTAGAAGCACTTCAAAATGTGCTTGACCTATTTTCAATGAGCAACAAACTCATTGACAAATAATACAAAAAAAAATTCTCTTTTCTTGAATAAGTAAAAATATCAAAATTACATTTATGAAGACCTAGCCTAGTTACATTTCCTTCAACACACTTTTCAATAGGTTGGACCTCAATATTTAGGACAACAAGAGAAAGCTCCAAATCAAGACTTTCTGGATCCACATCCCATTCTTTAGAAGGACCATTGTTATATTTTGGACCCCTACGAGATGCAAGGAAAAGGTTGGAGTGCACATAAACAAGATCCTCTGCCTTCTCTGAGCCCAACCTATTGCGCTTCACAGAATGAATAAAACCATAGGTGCTCCAATTCCTTTTTGTTGGTGAAGAGCTTGCCACTTCTAAAAGAACATGAATGGCAAAGTTTTGCAAATGTACACCATTTGCTCCATGACAAATCCACCACCTAACTAGATTCATGGTGCTTCTCTCCTCCAAAGCTGATATATTTGAATAATCATCTAATCATACAACAAAACTGGAAAATTCCTCCTTCACCTCCCTGTGTAGATGAGATGGAAACATTCTCATAAGGTCTTTTTTCACACCATTAGCCACCTCTCTATCCTTATGGGGTGCCTTCCTCTTCCCATTGCTTTGAACAATAAGCTCCTCATCATAAAATTTGGGGTGCATGGCATGTGCTAAAGTGTGCAATGGAGTGTTGAAATTGTTCCACCTATCAACAATGATTTTCTTGACTAAATCAGCAAAATGATTATCAACAAACAAAAGTTGTGAAGACACTTCTGAAATGATTTCCATAGTTTTCTCAACCATGGAATTCATGCCATCATATACCTCTCATAAGAAAGATTGGTCAGTTTCAACATTCTGAAGAAGCTCAAATGCAAGGGTTGTATACTTTAGCAAGAAATCTATCTTGCTCCACCAGTCTCATCAAGACACAATCTATGCACCATATATCCCTGCTCTGAATTTGCTTGTCTCTACTCAGCCCAAAGTTGACTCACCACCATAGAAACTAATGCTTGCTTAACCTCAACAAGGCGGCGCAACATCAGGAAGTTTGAGGCATATATTGTCTCAACAACTTTTAACAACTCCGATTTGGAGTACTCTCAAAATATTGCCTGAGATTAGTGGTGGTTGGTGATGAATTTAACAATCTCCCTTGCTTTCCCTGTGATTTCCTTTATCCATGGAACTTTGTTGTCGATCTCCTCTAAGATCAGATTCAGATTATGGACAATGCAAGGTGTCCAAAAGACGTGGTCATACCTCCCCTCAATAATTAAACCTGCAACTTTGCAAACTGGTGGATTATCCGTGATAAATTGCACCACCCTGTTAGGTCCTATTTGTTCAATAGATTTTATAATAACATCCACAATAAATTGTGCATCTTTCACCTCTCCTGAGCAGTCTTCCGCCTTTAAAAACGTTGCTCCTTTAGGGGAAGTGGCAATGATATTTATCAATGGTTTGCGCCTTGTATCTTAAAACAGTGCGAAACACGCATATGGATTTCCAAATGAATTCAATGAATGATTGAGCAACAATACTCAATAATAATATAGAGATATTTACAAAGATAGAAACATCAAGTTTCTATGTAAGATTCAGTTTCATATATGAAACTGCTAAAGAAATAAAAATAGCAACAGCTAGAAGAATGAGCATTAAACTAAATTAGAATTATTCTAATACCCTCCCTTAATGCTCAATCTATTTACAACACCAATAGACCCCCTGAATTGTTCAAATTTAGCAGGACCAAGTGGCTTGGTGAAGATATCTGCAGGCTGCTCTGTTGTGGGAATATATCTCAACTGAACGGATCCGTCTTCAACAAGTTGGCGAATGTAGTGGCAATGAGTTTCGACATGTTTTGTTCGTTCATGAAAGACGGGATTTTTGGCAAGTTTGAGCACTCCCTGATTATCACAAAACAAGGAAGTAGGCCCTGTCTGGGAAGCATGCATGTCTGCAAGCATACGTCGAAGCCAAACTGCCTCACAGGATGCCTTAACTGCTCCTCGATATTCTGCTTTGGTGGAGGAGAGAGCCACGGCTTGCTGCTTCTTACTAGTCCAGGTGACAGCACCAGATCCCAGACTAAACACATACCCAGCGGTAGATTTACGATCATCAACCGAACCGGCCCAGTCAGAATCTGTGTAACCACTGAGTATAGGATCGGAACTGCGAGAGTGTATAGAAGTCCATAATCAGAAGTGCCACGCACATATCTTAGCACACGCTTTGCTGCTATCCAATGATCGGCTTTAGGAGCGGACATGAAGCGGGAAATGTAGCTCACTGAAAAACTGATGTCTGGTCTGGTGGCAGTAAGATAGATAAGACTGCCTACTAATTGCCTGAATAAAGTTTCATCTACAGGGGGAGAGGATGACTGAGCTGAAAGTTTGTGCCCTGGTTCCATAGGAGTCGTGGCTGGTTTGCAATCCTGCATTCTGAACCTGTCCACAAGATTCTTGGCATACTTGGACTGAGAGAGAAAGATGTGATTCTCAGCTTGCCAAACTTCAATCCCCAGACAGTAGTGAAGAAGACCCAAGTCTGTCATATCAAAAGTTCTGCATAAGTCTTGTTTGATCCCGTGGATCAAATGTGCAGAGCTGCCAGTAATGATAAGGTCATCTACATAGACAACCACAAACAAGATATCATCATCAGTGTGCTTGATATACAGATTTGCATCAGATGGGCTTTGCTGAAAACCATGATCTATCACGTACTGATCAATTTTCATGTACCAAGCCCGAGGAGCTTGTTTCAATCCATAGAGAGCTTTAGCTAATCTACACACTTTTTGTTCTTGACCGGCAATCTTAAATCCTGGAGGTTGTGTCATGTAGACTTCTTCCTGTAAGTCACCATTTAGGAAAACACTTTTTACATCCATCTGATGAACTTTCCATTTGAACTGAGCTGCTAGGGCAAGGACAAGCCGTATGGTACTCATTTTGGATGTAGGAGCAAAGGTCTCCTCATAGTCAATGCCTTCCTTCTGTGAGAATCCTCGAGCCACAAGACAAGCTTTATACTTGTCTAGAGTTCCATCGGCTTTGTATTTCACTTTATATACCCATTTGCAGCTAATGGGCTTTTTCCCTTCAGGAAGATCAGAAAGGGTCCATGTGTGATTTTTCTGAAGACTCTGGAATTCAGCGTCCATAGCCTGTTCCCACTCAAATGTACCCTTAGCCTCTGAGTAAGTTTGAGGCTCAAAGATACTGTGTAGATTAGCCATAAGAGCAAAGTTTACTATAGATTGTTGTTTGCTCTTATGTCTAGAAGTTCGTCCTTCAAGGAGTTCATCATCTCTGAGATCACCAATAGTTTTAGCCCACCATTTTGGCCGAAGAGTAGAGGAAGAAGGTTCAAGAGCAATAGGAGCAGCAAGAGAAGGGTTATTTTCCGGAGGAAGCTCAGGCAGTGTAGTATCAATTACTGATGCTGCATCATCCCTCCCGTCAGGTGGACCTACCGGAAGAAGAACACTATGAGGCTGATCCGTAGAACACTGCTCAGAAGAAGAAGACTGAAAGAATCCTCTATCTTCATCAAATACCACATCTCGACTGAAGCTAAGACGACCAGTGGCAATATCTATTAGTCTATAGGCTTTGTGATGATCACTGTACCCTGTCATCATGAGTTTCTGGCTTTTGGAATCCAACTTAGAGCGCTTAGCAGCTGGAATCCAAACATATGCAATTGAGCCGAATACTTTGAGGTGACTGATCTTAGGCTTATGGCCAGACCACACCTCTTCAGGAGTCTTCCCTTTAACAGCCTGAGTGGGGGATCTGTTAAGAAGATAAACAGCAGTAAAGACTGCTTCAGCCCAGAATTTGTTTGGAACATTCTTGTGCTGTAACATGGAGCGAGCCATTTCAACAACCGTACGGTTGCGGCGTTTTATGCCATGAGTATCACAAAAGTTGGAAAAAGCAGAAGAACAAAATTCCCCCCATTATCTGTCCTAAGAGTCATGATATTACAGCTAGACTCTTTTTCCACTAATGGCTTAAACTTCTGAAATATACTAAATGCATCAGATTTATATTTTAGAAAATATACCCACATCTTTCTACTGAAGTCATCTACAATAAGCAAAAAATATTTGCAAGTAGTGATAGAAGATGTATTCATAGGACCACAAATATCAACATGAATTAACTGGAGTACCTTAGAAGCGCGCCAGGATTCTCCATTCGTGAATGAAGAACGATGTTGTCTGCCAGCTTGACAAGCGCCGCATACGCCCAACTGCTGAGTCTGAATATCAGGTAACCCTGACACAAGTCCTTCCCGAGAAAGTTGAGAGAGATACTGCATGTTTAGGTGCCCATATCGCTGATACCATAGAGTGCTGATGGGAGAAACACGAGCTGCTAGAGCCACTTCGGGAGAATCACCAGTGTCAAGAAGCCTGTATAAACCATGATCTTGTAGGCCAACAGCAACTGTAAGACTAGTCTCCTTGTCGATAATAGAGCATTTGTGCGCTCTGAACACTACATTAAGCTGAGGAGAGTTCCTCATAATCTGACTGACAGACAGCAAATTAATTTCCATACCAGGAACATAGTACACATTCAGGAAGATGAGTGTGCGGCCACCAGACTGGATTTGAACTGTACCTCTGCCAACCACTATGTATTGTTCACCTCCGCCAAATACCATGGAATCACTGAAAGGTGAGAAGTCAATAAACCAGTCACGCCTGTGAGAAAAATGGCGTGATGCACCAGAGTCAATGTACCAGGCAGAAGATGGAACATGATCTGAAGACCTTTTAGTCATAAAGGCATAAAAGGCAGAATCTGTCTGCTCGGAATGTTCTGCAACATTCGCTATCTGATGGAGCCCTCCCTGTTTCTTCTGTTCAGAAGCAATCCTCTGTCGGCAATCTTTCTTCATGTGGCCAAACTTGTGACAGTAATTACACTGCAAATTTTTCTTCCTAACAGGATCAAAAGACTGAGAAGAACCTTTCTGCTAAAAGGACTGAGAGGACTGATATTTGGCAGCAAAAGCATTTTTTGAGGAGGTTGATGCTGCACCACTACCAAACTGTTGTTTCCAACGATCCTGCTGCATGAGTTTGGTGCATAATTCTGGAAACTTCAGATCAACACTAGTGGCGGTAATGTTGAGTGTTTCTACGAAGTGCTCATAAGATTGTGGTAGACTTTTCAGAGTGATGACTACCATATCTTCTTCCTCCATGGTGCGACCAATGGCTTTGAGCTGATCTCGAATGTATTTAATCTTGTTGAGATGTTCCTGTAAGACATATGTTAGTCCATCATGATGGAGAACAACTGATTTTTGAGAAAGAAAGCTCTGCTCTTGTGGGATGTCTCGTGTAATTCCTTCAACTGTTGCCAGATCTCGGCAGCTGTCTTGCCAGAAGGAATCTGCGGTAACTGATCATCAGTCACAGAGAGCTTGAGGAGCATAATAGCCTCTCGATTTCAATCATCAAACTTATCTTGATCGGTGCCAGTTGTACCAGGACGGAGCTCTTTGTTGAGAACGAGCTGATCAAGACGCCTATATTCAAAAATGGCCAACATTCTCTGTTTCCAGATGTTATAATTTGTGCCATTAAAGAGCTGACTCCCTTACAACATCAGATTGGTGTGCGAAGCCATCTGCACGTTTCCCAAGACATAGGAAATACCAAAGAAATCTAAAGAATTTCGGCACAAATTTTTAAAATGATAGGTGCTGATGTGATATAACCAGAAATCGGTCTGAGAAGCAAGTTCAAGGAATTATGTATAGCACGATCTTTTACCAAAATAACTTACTTTCAGCAGTACCCATAAACCGAGAGGGTTCAACAGTCATTTCTAGCACAGATTTTGAGGTACTTTCAATGCATTAATTGCAAGCATAAACAATCAATTCAGTGCTAAAATTGAGGTTACTTTATGCATTTTAATGTGGGTTTGACTGGCACAAACATCAAAGGGAAGTCAGAGGTCTGATAGTTTGAAATTTCAGGTGATTTTTTACGGCTAAAAACATGAATTTCGTGACGGAAAGAAATTTGACAGAGGCACAAATTTGTGGGGCCGAGTGCTGACTGTGGCATAAATTTGGCGGAATGCTGAACAATACACAAATGTGATACGATATACCTGTTACGAATATACCATATACGATATACCTGATACGATATACCTGTTACGATATACCATAAAATGGCACAAACGTGATGCGATATACCTGTTACGAGGGCTGCCATAATAGCTTGGCGTCGCCTGAGAGATAATCGTGCTGACTGTGGCACTTCGGATCCCAACTCCACCGAATAATTTCCTTTTCTTCCAACCACAATTATGCAGAGCTCCGATATCCCTAATTCGCTGGCACCCTAAAGTGGCAAGATTACTTCACGGCCAAACAATGAGAGTAGCAACCAAGTCTTCCTTCTGAAGGGCGGAGCGGTCGGTTATTTATGGAAACAAACTATTCCAGGACATGCTCACAATTTGAAATGGTGGAGGCTTCGATGGATCATCGTTGCGTCCCGATCTGTCCACGCTTGCTCATCGTCTCACTTCCATCTAATCAGACGAAGAAACAAAAAACGACACAAGGATCACTTTTCTTCACGGGTGTTACAGTAATAATTTGCGCTGGCTCTGTGATGTGGCGAAAGAATTTATACTTGGTTCTGTAATCGTAACTGCGGGAGACCACAGTGAAAAATAAATTTCGTCCAGCAAAATGCCCTGCAAATTCACACGCAATTCACATGCAATCTTCTGGGATTGACGCCAACAGCTCGGATTCGTTCCACTAAAAAAAAACTGGAATTCGCACCAACAAAGAACGTGCCAAAAAAAATCGCAGAACCCTCGGCTCTCGTAATTCCACAAAACAAAGACTCCACTTCTGTACCGAGATAGACGACTGTAAGCTTTTATCACAGTGAGCAGAGACGAAGCTAAGACTCAGTGAAGGCTATCTGGCTTACAGAGGGCTTGACCTTAGAAAGGATTGACAGAAAGAACTCAAGATATTAGGATGCAGAGAGAATAAATGCTCAAGAAATCTCTTTTTCTGGCTCTGATACCATAAAATAGTGCGAAACACTCATATGGATTTCCAAAATGAATTAATTAATTGATTGAGAACCAATACTCAATAATAATATAGAGATATTTACAAAGATAGAAACATCAAGTTTCTATGTAAAGAATCAGTTTCATCTAAGAAACTTCTAAAGTAAGAAAATTAGCAACAACTAAAAAGAATGAGCATTAAACTAAAATAGTATTATTCTAATATGGTAACTTACCAAAATCAATTCAAATTAGGATAATAATGATGACAACAATGCGAACCTTTGGTAGCTGATGTCAAAGACTCGAAAGGCGGATGACAATCATGACCAATTAACAAGGAATGATGACAAAGCCAAAAAATGAACAACCAAAATCTGTCAGGGGGTATTACGGGAAATATTATAATAATGAATTGAAAAAACTCTACTAATTATTACAGACCTTCACAAACAGAACAACTAACATGTGCTCCTCCCTGACCATAATCAGTTGCAGTGGGTCATAGTTAGACTAGGCTTAATAAAATGAACACAAACACACTTATTTTCACAACTGCTTAAATAAACAAAGAGACATGACTAACTCAATCCTAAACCTAACTATGACCCCCTTTTGGAGATCAACAATTACTTAAGAGTTGTATTAGCCATAGAAGTGCTTCTGTCGTGCTCCATTCACCCACCTTGGCAACAAAATTCCATCCAGTTGTGCAAGCTTGATAGCTCTTGAATCTCATATATCTATAGAAAATAAAGGAACAAACCAACACTATTGTAATTTCCCTGGATGCTTCATATATTTTTTTCATAGAGAAATACCCAGTTTCCAATAGAGAAAGACTTCTTCTTTATGTGTCGATTGTGTCAGGCCTTCTGTCATTCCTTTTCAACAGTTTGGTGAAAATATTCTAAGAACCTCACTTCATCCAATTCCCATAACTCTTGTATTTGTTCTACAATTGATTCATCATCTGTCATCTTAGTGGCTTGTGCAATAAAGAGATTAGGGACAATAAACTAAGCCAGTACCACAACTTCTCGAATATAAACAAGCTAGAACATAGTATATTTATGCAGTCATTTCACAATGGTGCGACACGCCCATAATGTAGCTGGTACATGTTCATCCCAATCATCCATATTTTTAAAACATATCTTTGTAAGTCCTTTCTCCAAAATCTTATTAAAAGCTTCAATTGTACTATTTGCCCGCGGATGATAAGGGATGCTCTTATGGTGCTGAATCATAAAATTTTGTAGCAACGTATCAACAATCTCATTAATGAAAAGTGACCCTTAATCATTGATAAGGATTCTAGGACACCCATATATGGTAATAATACTCTAAATAATGAATCATGCAAAAATATCAATTGTACAATCCTTGATAGTTACAACTTCAGCCCAACGAGTTAAGTAGTTTGTTGTAGTGATAATATATTGGGCATGAGAATGTCACACATGAGGATTGATGAGACCCACAAAATAAATACCCCACTTTTCAAAAGCTTGTAGTGCATGAATAGGATGTAGTGGAAGCTCATCTCTTTGCGACAATCAACCAACCCCGTAGCAGACATCACACTTATTGGCATACTTTTTTGCTTCCTTGAACATAGTGGGCCACCACAACCCAACTTGCAGTACTTTCCTCATGGTGGCTTTTCCTCCCACATGACCTCCCACAACACCAAAGTGACACTCCCAAAGAACATCTTCTTTCTCATGGTCTAGAACACATTGCCGTAAAATATGATCCAGTCCCATCTTATATAATTTCCCTGCAATGAGTTGGTAATCAACAACACAAACCACCATATGTATTTTATGAGTTGTTGTGTAATCATCAGGGCACTTACCATTGGAAAGGAACATGGTGATATCTTCCAAATAATCGGGAATTGCCTCAACCCGAAATAAGTCCGCATTAGGCAATTGGTTATCCACTGACCCCCCTGCTTATCCTAGCTCCAATCAAGAAAGATGGTTAGGTCCCACATTAAATCACCTTTGTTTCACAATAAATTTGAATGTGAACTCCTAAAATAACAAAATCCATCTGCATATTATTCCTTCTAGAATGGGTCTATTCACTAAATATTTTAGTGGTAAAGAATTTAAAACTCCCTCCAAGTAGATAGTGCCTGAAATTCTGAAGAGAATGCACTGTAGCAAGAGCCTCCCTCTTTATGGTAGTATAATTATTTTCAGTTGTAGAGAGCTTCCTGCTAGCAAAGTAGATAGGATGATCTAAGTTGCCTTCACCTTACTGAGCTCGAATGACACCCATCACAATTCCAAAAGCATCTATGTGCACATGGAATTCCTTGTTCCAATTAGGATAAACCAGTATCATAGCACTGGCAAGTTTTTCCTTCAAGGTATCAAATGCAATATCACATTCATTAGTCCACACAAAGCGTTATGATTTCTTCAACAACTTTTCTAGAGGGGAAATGATCAAGGCATAGTTGTGAATAAACCAATGATAATAAAATGTATGTCCTAGAGTTGAACACAACTGCTTGACACTAGTGGGCGATGACATATTTACAATAACTGCGACTTTGGTCGGATCTACACATACTCCATCTTTGCAGAAAATGTGGCCAAGAAGAGTATTGAATGGGACAATAAAGATACACTTTTTCAAATTTAAAGAAATTGGCAATTGCTGACAATGATCAAGCATTATCCACAAGAGACTGGAATGCTTTTTCAACAAGTTGTATACTGTCTAGTCATGGATAGAAACTTCTAAAAATTTATGAATATATTCTAGGAAGGTTGCAATAACAATTATGGAGAAGACAACTAGAGCATTTTTTAGGCAGAATGACATCACATGATAGGCGTAGGAACCCCACTCGGTCGTGAATGTGTTCTTGCACTTATCCTCTTTTGATCCAAATATTTTACTTCAAGGATGCATACATAATTGCATTTAAAAAAGCATGTAACCAAGTGACATAAACACATAAAAGAAGAGGAATTCAAAAGAAACCATGAGATCAAAGGCACAAAACAACTTGATAACGAAGTTCACCCAGTGTGGGCTACATCTCCGGGCCCTGCTCAATGTCGGGAGGCCTCTTTCATTAATTGGCAGTGAAATCAAATTACAAGAAATTACAAAATGACACCTTATAGCTCCACTTTCGGGGATGGCTTGAAAATGTAGACCTATGCTGAAGAATGTAGATTTTCTTGTAGATGCACAAGCTCATGTAATCTACTAAAACAAGAGACAAGAATCTACTTCTAATTTCAACAAGTGGAAGCCAATAGATCGATGAAAACAATATGAACAAGAAGAAGACAAATCAATGGCACATAACATGATAGGTTTTTATGGGGAAAGCCACTTTCTCAAAACCCTGCCTGTCTGTATTGCATTAATCAGAAAAATGAGTGAAAATAAAAAGCTTGTTCTCATCAGAAAAATACTGCACAAGTATGCTTGCTCTCTACCTCATAAGCCTTCTCTTAGCCAACACTTAGCCAATTTCCACTGGCTGCCAAGCCCTTATTTCCTTGTGTAATTCCTAGATTTAATAGCCCATTTTAATGGGAATCCAGTGCTTCCAAAAATGTGCAATCCAATCTAGGTCCTCTTCCTGATTGCATGCATGATCTATATAACTCAGTAAAGCATAAAACTGATAGTACATTGTCCCTGCACTCTAGTCTCAACTGGGTATTTTTCACAACTAATGTGTATGAGTTTCTGATGAGAGAATATTCAGTTATCTAGAGTAGCACCTGTGGATGCACTAGTGCACTAACTGACTGCTAATCCTCTACTAGTTCAACAAACAATTAGAACTAGTTTAACTGTCTATAACTCAGTAAACCGAGTTATCTAATTACAACTCAATCTAAACTCATATTGGACCCCTAAATTTAGGGAGAACACTTACATGAATTCCAAAAGACTTCCAACTCGAAATTCCTAAGCTAATTAAGCCAATTAAACTTAATTAACTATTTACAAGTTGTTATGAGAATAGAATTCTATTTTAATTATTGGTTTAAATTCAAGGACAAATTTAAAGAGGGATTTCTTGTTTCCATTTCTCAACAAAGAAATAGGTTGCACGTTGGATTCCTAGTGAAAAATCGTGAAAAATGACTATAAAATCAACTCTGTTCTGGTTCGGTCAAAATATGGCCCCCAGGAATCTCAAAGATTCCCCCAAAGAATCTTTCTTGAGGGTTGGCTGAAGTTCAGCGACTCAGATGACGAAAATGACTGCACCACTCTGTTCCTTGTAGAAAACTGAGTAAAATGAGTATAAACTCAGCCTATCTCTACTTAGGTGATTTTTGAGGATCTAAGGAATTTAAAGATTCCCTAGGAATATTCTAGAAATATTCTCTGAAACTGGATCTCGAAATCCATGCCCAGGGGCACACGGTTCTGGTTCAGTGGCGGTGTTCTGCTCCTCTCTACACTTGGTGGCTCGCTCTCTCCCTTGGCTCAAGGATGTAAATGGTTTTTATAATATATGAGTGCCATATTTGTATCCACCACTTGGTGGTCAAATGGTGGTGTGTCCAAGTTTGGGGCTGGAGGCCACAGGTTCAAACCCATGGGCCTACTGGCTAATGTTAATTTTACATGTAAAAACATTTGACTGTTGTTTGATATGTTAACTGTTCGATCCGCCGTTTATTTGTTAATAACCGTTGTTTACTTTTTTAATTAAAAAAAAATAACCATTCTCCACTCGCCGGTGATAATTTTGATGCTCGTTGGGGGTCACCGACCTTTTTAATGAGGTGAAAATTTCACCATCATCGATGGCCATATTTTGGCGATCGTCTCTAATCCAATTTTTCACCTACTTAATTGACCGCCAGACAGGTGCCATGTGGCAGCTCCTCATTAGCTCTTTGTACGCTGACATCATTCGCCACTTGTCACAACTGGGTTGGTTTGTACCGCCACATCACCCTGCTGATGTCATCCTATGATTGGTCTGTAATGCCATGTCATATTGCTGGCATCATCATTTGTACAGCTAGCGTCAACACCCTTGCGGTTGACGTCAACATGCCAAGTGTCCCTCCCTACAAAATTTTTAGCTGTTTCTGAAAAACTTCAGTGGGCCATAACTTCTTCATAAAATGTTGATTTGAAGTGTCATTCACACTGTTGGATTCATAACAATGAAATATTCGATTTGAAACTAGTTTCGCTACGTTTTGAGGACTTTGAAAATTCGACCTTTTAGGATCCTCCTAGATCATTCCTCCGCACTAATGAGCTTTTGGGCCATCAAAATCTTTATTAGTCAATTGGCAAGTGAAGAAATTGCTCCCTCATTTTCTCCTTTTCAATCCAATGGGCCTTACTTGGATACATTCCCTTGAAACTAATACGAAGGTACTCCATGTCTCCCTGTCATGAAGTCCTATTTTTCTTGTCAAGAATGATATCCTCAGGTAGCTTGTCCAAGTATTATGGTGTAAATTCATCCACTGTAGGAACCTGTCCAACCTCTTCGGTGTCCATGATCAAAGGAGGCTCATAAAGCTTCAAGTTTTCAATGTTCATCGCTTTGTACATCTGCATATATGCTAGAAAATCGAAGCGAAAAGAATTGTCTCCAATCTTCTCTAATATGGTGAAAGGACCATATCAGATTGGTCTCAATTTATTTCCTTCCCCTTTCATTTTATCATCGCTGATGTGGAGCCACACCCTATATCCAACCTGGACTTAGTGATCAACTCGCTGCTTGTCATGTCGACCCTTGTATTGAGCTTGAATTTTCTCCAACTACCCCTACACTGCCTGGTGAATCATCTAAATTCGTTGAATGAACTTCTGTGCTTTATCCCTGTCATCTTTCTCACTGGAATCTTCATATCTCCCAAATACCCTAAGGGATCCTTTGGAAAATATCCAAAGCATGTCTCGAACGGTGAGATTTGAGTGGAAGAATGCACTTCCCTGTTGTATGCATGTTGTACATAAGGAAGTTGCTCGTCCCACAGCTTAGGATGCTTGCCACAATAGCCTCGAAGTAAATGTATCACTATGTGGTTGACAACCTCTATTTTCCCGTCGGTCTACAGGTGAAATGTCGTAATCCTCTTCAACTTGGTTTCCATCATTATCCACAAACTCACCCAAAATTCTCCAAGGAAACGAGACTCTCGATCAGACACAATGGATGTGGGAAACCCAAAGTGGACCCATACAAATTGGAAGAAGAGATGAGTAGTCTGCTTTGTAGTGATTTTCTTTTTACAAGGCATTAAGACACGCATTTTTCTAAATCAATCCACAACTACATACAAATAGTCATGACCACTACTAGACAAAGCCAAACCACCAACAAAATCCATTGACACACTTTCCCATGGATGACTCAGAA
Organism: Pinus taeda; assembly: GCA_000404065.3. Lineage (NCBI taxonomy): Eukaryota > Viridiplantae > Streptophyta > Pinopsida > Pinales > Pinaceae > Pinus > Pinus taeda. Next base: position 8,671 of record APFE031436778.1, on the reverse strand, counting down.
TAGGGAGTGGTGTGTAAAGCCCCAGTTTTCTATTAGTGGGCTTGCAAACTGAACACAACACATCCCTTTACATATCGAGTCATAATGCTTTTCATGTGAGACCAATAACAAAACCTATGCAAATGACACAAAGTTTTCCCTACACCAAAATGACCTGACACTAGATAGGTATGTGCCTATCTAATTACGTATTCTTTCATTGGCGGGGATACAAAGTTTTCCAAGACGGTACAACAATTTTCCCTGCAAATGGTAATTGTCTACCTGTGATCCATGAGTCAAATTTGCATAAATATCCTTAAAATCGTCGTCATCAATATATTGTTTAATATAACTTTCAAAAGATAAATAAGCATTTTGCAAAACTATAGATGCAGAAATAGGAGGGCGAGAAAGCATATCTGTAACTTTGTTGCTAGTGCCCTTCTTTTATTTTATTACCGATGAAACTGTTGAAGGTACCCCATCCACCTGGAATGACGTGTCTGTTAAAGCTTGATTTGCAACTGGAGATACTACAAGGGCTGATAATCTATGTGAATGACGGTGTCCTTACCAATCCAATAGTGCTTCCACTTCTTCATGCTTTGGACCAAGGCATACAAATCCTTGTCATATATGGGATAGTTCACAACATCTTGGGAAAATGTTTCTGAATGGTAACATACAGGTTTCCTTTGATGCATCAACACTGCTCCCATGGCATACCCACTAGCATCTATCTCAATCTCAAAAGGTTGTTGGAGGTTAGGTAAGGCCAAAACTAGTGCAGTACTGATCTTCTCTTCCATTGTATCAAAGGATTTCCTCCCCACTGAAAGGTTTGCTTCACACTTGTCAATGCATGCAAGGGGGGTGCAATGATAGAGAAGTTTCCAATCAATCTTCTCTAGTATTGTACTGCACCCAAAAAGATACGAACCTTTGTAACATTGGCAGGTTTAGGCCACTTCGCAATCACATCAACTATAGAAGGATCTATTTTTAACTGTCCACCTCCAACAATGTGAACCAAGTAAACCAAAGAGGTCTTACCAAATTCACACTTAGACATTTTGACATTTAATTTTTCTTTTTGCAAAACATCAAACACCTTTTTAACATGATTCACACGATCTTCCCATGTTCTATTGAAAACAAGAATGTCATTAAGATAAACAGGTACAAAATCATCAAGAAAAGGTCTGAAAATATCATTCATCACCCTCATGGAGGTGGCTAGAGCATTGCATAATCTGAATGGCATCACCAACCATTTAAACAACCCCTATTTTGTTTTGAAAGCAGCCTTCCATACATCATGTTGTGCAATCCTGACCTGATTATAATGACTGCACAAGCCCATTTTTGTGAAATAGACAACATTTTTCAATTGATCTAATAAATCATCAATGCAAGGGAGAGGGTATCGATTCTTCACCATTATCTTGTTGAGTGCCTTGTAGTCCACACACATCCTCCATGTGCCATCCTTCTTTAGCACCAACACTATGGGTGAGACGCATGGAGAAGAACTTGGTCTTATGAGCCCTTGGTTCAGCAATTTTCGCACTTGTTTATTTATCTCCTCCATCTCAATCGCTGAAAACCTGTACATACCAATATTTGTTAAAGTAGCATCCTGCTGCAAGTGAATTTCATGTTGGATCTCACGCTTTGAAGGCAACCCACTTGGTTCTTGAAAATTCCCATTATAATTAGAAACAATTTCATACAATTCTCTTTTATGAGTGGGATCACAACCTTGGAAATTTTCAAATGTCTCCGCATCTTTTGCTCTCACAACCACGAGCATGCACCCTTTGCTGGAATTAATCAATCTCTTCATTTTACTTGAACTACAAGATTGGCACTTATCTTGGCACGATGAACTCTAACAATGTATTCCACCTCATCTTTCGTGAGATGATACTTTTTTTCATGGTGAAATAAAGTTTCTTTCCTATCATACAAATATGGACTCCCAAATACAATTCCATTGATATCCAAGAGTACAACATCAAGGTCAACCTCATCTACTAGTTTAGATGCAATCACAAATCTAGCCCTACACTGTTTGGTTACATGTAATTTGGCTTTGTCACACACCCAACCAAGAGGGCAGGGTTTCAAATGAGGCTTGGTATCCAACCCTAATTTCTTAACCAAGGATTCTAAAGTCAAATTTTCTTGTGACCCCAGATCAAACAAGGTTTACACTTTAGTATGTTTCATCACAACCATAATGTGGAACAATTCAATCCTCTTTTGTTCATTAACAAGAGATTGATTTGAAGAAATTTTAATTGCATGAAATTCATAATTTTCATTAGCATGAAGAAAAAGGGTACCTTGTATGCCCATTGTTGTGATCTGTGTCTCATCACCGGAGTTAGATCCAAGGTCCTGCTGCACGGTTTCCACCGCATTTTGCTTGTTCTTTCCACCAAATCTCTTTGGCTTCAACTTTGGATGAAACTTCCAAAAGTGTTCATCATCATGGCCTTCCTTCTTACAATGTGAGCAAGATGGCTTTTCTCCTTCTTCTTTCTTGGTTGTAGATGCCTTCTTGTCCTTTCCCTTGCCTTTTCCTTCGAGCTTGCTATTATGAGATTTGAAAGATGATTTCTTGGGTCGATCTTCTTTGTTATTATTTCCCCTACTTTCAAGGTGAATGGCCTTCACACAGGCCGCATCAATAGTAGTAGGCTCAAATAACAACAAAGAATGCTTGTTGTCACTATGTAAAGCACCAATATACTTTGTTACAGTTTCTGGTGAATCAAGTGAAATGCCCAAATTTAAAGCTTGCTTTCTAAACTCTTCTGTGAAGCTTTGTACATTTTGACCCTTTCCTTGTCTCAAATATTGCCATTCCATTAAAGCCTTTTGTCGATAACCCAAAGGATAAAACTCATATTTTAATGCAGAAACAAAATTGGACCAAGAAGAGAGGATATTACCCAAGTTTTTGTTACCTTTCTACAACATGCTCTCCCACTAAACAAGAGCAACGCCAATCAAACGAAGAGATGCTAATTGGATCTTGGCCTCATCTTCCTCAATCTGCTAAATCTGACAATAAACCTTGATATATCTAATCCAATTGTTTAAGTTATTTGCATTACATTCTCCATTATATGTGGGCAATTCAAACTTTACATCTAGCTTTAAAAATGGTTTTTTAGATTTATTCCTTTGACGCCTGTTAGAATGATGAGAATGATGGAGAGGGAGGGGCTCTTCTCCTCCACCTCCATGGTTTACTGAGGCATGATCATCAGGCTCTTTCTTCTCAGGCTTGATCATCTTCTCATATGCTATAAACAATTTGTCTACTTTCTCTACCATGATGAAGAAGATCTTGCGATAATTTCAATCTTCCTCCAATCGAGCTTCCTCATCTACCATGTTTCGTCTTCGTGCTGCACACCCCACTTCAGGATCAAAGGATTTGGATTTTCCTTCTCCTCTTTAGGGCTTGTTCCTGGTTAGCATTCACTCATGCAACTCACATCAAGAAGACTTGTTATGATACCAAACTTGATCCAGATCTTTTACTTCAAGGATGCATACATAATTTCATTTAAAAGAGCATGTAACCAAGTGACATAAACACATAAAAGACAAGGAATTCAAAAGAAACCATGAGATCAAAGGCACGAAACAACTTGACAACGGAGTTCCCAATTTGGGCTACATCTCTGGGCCCTACTCAATGTGGGGAGGCCTCTTTCATTAATTGGCAGCGAAATCAAATTACAAGAAATTACAAAATGACACCTTATAGCTCCACTTCCAGGAATGGCCTGAAAATGTAGACCTTCGCTGAAGAAATAGGGTGTATGGTTGGATTCCTCGTGAAAAATTGTGAAAAATGACTGTAATGTTGTCCATGTTCTGGTTCGGTCAAAATCTGGCCCCCAAGAATCTCAAAGATTCCCTCCTGAGGGTTGACTAAAGGTTGGCTACCCAGATGAAGAAATTGACTGCACCATTGCATTCCTTGCAGAAAACCGAGTAAAATAAGTATAAACTCAGTCTATTTATGCTTTGGTGAATTTTGAGGTTCTAAGGAATCTAAAGATTCCCTAGAATATTCCTAGGGAACATTCTCAGAATATTCTCCAAACCTAGTTCTTGAAATTGATGCCCAGGGATGCATAGTTCCGGCTCGATGGCGGGGTTCCACTCCTCTTTGCACTCGGTGGCTTGCTCTCCCCTTGGCTCGGTAGCAAAAATGGTTTTTATAATAGATGAGTGGCATTGTTTGTACCGACACTTGGTGGTCCAATGGTGGCGTTGCTGAAAATAGCAACAAGAAATGATAAAAATAGAATCTAGAAATTCCAATTTTAATTTGTCCTTGAATTAGAATTGTGAATTAAAATCGAATTTAGTCTAACCAACTGCTTGGAAATAATTAATCAATTCATTATGGATTTATTAGTTGGAGAAATTCAAGTTAGAAGTCTTTCTTAGGTCATGCAACAGTTATCCCTTAAATTAAGGAGATTATCCCTTAATTAAGGAGATAAGATTGAGTTGTAATTAGTTAGCTCAGTTTACTAAGTTAAGTCTAGTCAAATTAGTTCCAAACAATTTGAGGAACTAATTGTGAGTTATCAGTGAATTGATGCATGCATGCACTCAACCAGTGTACTCCAGATAACTGAAGATTCTCTCATCAGAAACTCATGCATGTCTATTCTGAGAAAGACCCAGTTCAGCTAAATGTCAAGGATAGGTTACTATCACTTGCATGTTTTCTCCTATAAAGGAAACTCAGGCATGTAGTCAAGGTAAGGTTCCTTGAGGATTGTACAGTTCTAACAGGGTGTAGGATCAGTGTGAGAGATCAATTTTCCACTTGGTAAGAGGAAATCATCCTAGAGGAACAACGCAAGGAAATTGGAGCTTGGAGGGCAAAGGAGAAGGTTTGTGAGAAGCCTTGTTTGCCTGTGAGCATCTAGGAGGATTGTACTAAGAGCTGGCTAGCTACGAGAGCTAAGGATTTGTATAATTCTAATGTATTTCCACCTTGTATGATAATATAGATAGTGGGGTTTTTAGCTGAGGCTTTACCCTGAGTATTTTCTGTGTTTCATGTGCATTGGTTCTTCTTCTTCTAGTTATATGTGTTCAGCTCTGATTCAGCTCAATCTTTAAGCTTCCACAAATTGATACTAGAAGTAGATTATAATATTTTTCTTTGGTATATTGCATTATCGGGTTAATCTACATTCAGATTTTCTACATGATCTTAGAGGTAGATTTGTAGAGAATTTTCAGAAATTCTACATGGTATCGGAGCCAGGTTTATCGGAGCTATGAATAGTATACAAAGAAGAGAATTTGAAGTTTGAAGTTCGGGGTTGCAGGTGCAAATCAAATTCTTATCATACTTCAAGGTTGGCCAATGGCGTTCTATGGCTTGAGACTCGAGTATGCCTTGGAAGGCAACTCAAATTACATAGCATGGAAAGATTGCATGGAGGTTGTATTAGAAGACAACGGCTTGAAGGATTTCATTGATAAGGAAATCCCAAAGCCAGGTTCAACTAATGCACAAGAGTTGGTTGAGTGGAAGAAGTGTGTGGCGAGGGCGAGACAGACCATCCTTGAGGGAGTTTGAGACCATATTGTCTCAAGTCTCCATGGGAAGGATACTCAATATTCAATGTGGAAGACATTGAAGGACCTCTACTAGAACAATAGTGACCAGAGGAAATTGGCGCTCAAGGATAAGCTTCGAAGAATCAAGATGGAAAACGACAATACTATTTCCACATATCTGAACAAGCTCACCACCTATATAGATGATCTTGGAAGTGTGGGAATAACTACTGTCGATGATGATATGGTGATCCAGGTGTATGTTGGTGGCCACCCACCTATCCCATTTGGACCCCCACAACTGTCTCTTTCAGTTTTTCAGTTTCCGTAATTGTAGCACAATTTACTATTTTTAGCAGTTTTTCCAGGTCCTGAACTTCCGAAGCCGTTTTGAAGCCCTAAACGACATTTTTTTGGGAAATATGGGGGCAACATGGGTCCATGGACCAATGTTTCACTTCCTAAGGTGGTAATGCTTAGATAGATCTTTCTAATGAGCCATTGTACGCATCAAACGGAGATCGTATGCCAAAGTTACGACCCCGGGAAATTGATGTACCAATTTACCCAAACGGGGCCCACAATTTGGCGTTTCATCTTCTAGGGTTAGGTTTTGGGATGTTAAGGGTTCTTCATTGTTTCTCAACAATAAATAGGCCTTTGAGCCTCATTGTAACACAGTTCAGAGGCATGTAGCCACCACATCTCTTCTTAGAGATAAGCTACCAT
>APFE031436770.1:30492-43630 GCA_000404065.3 Pinus taeda | reverse complement strand
AATGACACAGCCAATGTTGGTCAAAACTTAGCTCCTCATAAATCTTTGGCCTCTTCCTCAAACTACTTCCCCACATGTGAAAGAGAGAAAATGTGAGTAATGAGTGACCAAATGGGAAATTTAAGTGTCTATTTATAGTGATTTAAGGTGCCCAAGTGACACATCCTTTTATTGGGCTGACCTGAACTTTTGGATTCAACTTGTGTAGCTAAGGAATACCTCTCGTAACTACCCAAAAATCAACACTCCCTCTTAGCTAGGGAGGTATTCACCTTAACTTCCTTATATGTCCACTTTGCTAAAAAAATTCTCCATCCCAAGAAAAGATTGAATGAGCCTAGTATGTTAATGTATCATCCACTTCATTTTCTATTCTAGAACCATGTGGAAAGCATCCTATGTCAACATCATGCAAAGTATCTAGTCACCCACTGGCTAAATACCCATTGACGACATGGTTAGTTACCCTCTGACTGGGGTAAAACAGAACTAGTCCTAGGTCACCAAATAACCAAGATGTCACTTGGAACAAGGTCAATTCTCCATGACCAAAGGTGAAACCATGGGCCAATTTACCATTCCCCCCATGTCGTCACATGGCACTTGATTGGTAAAATACTTACATGATGCTTTGGGGCACTCACTCTACCCACCAACCAAGTAACCCTTAGCAATATGGTCAAAACCTTCTGACCAAGGGAGCACTCTCGACCCTTATGCTCTCTAGGCCATTCTCCCTAGCCACATTATGTGGTACCCAGTCAATACCCTTGACCTAGGGAGAATGTATGCCTTGATGCTACAACATCAACACTCCCTTTCAGCGAGGGAAGCAGTCTCAACCACTCCAACCTTGGCCCTGAAGTTCAAACTTCATCCGGGGCAGAGGCTTTGTGATAATGTCAGCAACCTACTCGTCTATAGAAATGTATTCAAGCCTGCTCCCTTTTGTACCATGTCTCCAATGTAGTGGTACTTGATCTCAATGTGCTTCGACCTGTCATGGAAAACTAGATTTTCTAAAAGCTTCACATAGCTTTGGTTGTCATAATGTATCACAATTGTCTCCAACACCTGATCAGACAATCTTGTGAGTAGCTTTCGAAGTCACATTGCTTCACAACTTGGTAGGCTAGCTACAATATACCCAGTGTCTATAGTGTTTAATATGACACATGTATGCTTCCTGTGCATCTAAGATATCACAGCATAACCCAAACTGAAGAAACATCCTGATGTTCTCTTCATGTCTTAGGCACTTCTTGCCCAATCAGAATCAATGTATCCCTGCAGTTGTAGTTCACCATTTGAGACATATCTCATTCCATAATCAATTTTACCATGCAGATATCTCAACACGTGCTTTGTTGTAATCCAATGTACATGCCTCAGTTCCACAATGCACTAGCTCATAGTGTTCACCGCAAAGGAAATATCAGGTCTGGTATTAACCGGATACATCAAGGATCCGATCAATCATTGATACATAGAGGGATACACCAAATTTGAGTTGGAGTCTCTCAACTTCTTCAAATTGGTCACCATGGGAGTGGCCATGGATTTGTAGTCCATTATCCCAAATCTTTGAAGGATTGTAATAATATACTTCCCTTCACCAAGGAAGATCTCACTCATCTTCTGCCAAATTCTAATCCTAAGTAATAATGCATCAAACCTAGATCCTTCATTTCGATCTCAAAGGTCAACTCCCTCTTACATTGATCAATGATATTTTCAACACTTGTCAGAAACAAGTCATCAACATATAACAACTAGATCACAAGCTCACCTTTAACAACCTTGTAGTAAAGTCAGAATCTATGCTTGATCCCTTATTCCATAAAAGAACTTGTCCATCGACAAATGCAAATCTATGCCATTTGTCTTCCAAGGATGAAGTAGAGATTAGATTGTTTTTCAAACTTGGTACATACAACACATCCTTTATATGAATATTTCCTCCTAATTCCAATTGGAAAGATGTTTACCCAACACCTTTGACTGCATACTTGGTATTGTCACCAAGTTCCACTTTATGTGTTGACTTCCTCTCTGCCAATTATGTGAGACGGTCATGGTTACCTATCATATGTTTGGAGGCACCAAACAGATGTCACTATGGTATCCAATAATGCATAAAAGAAAAAATAATATGTATCATTTGTACTTTCATTCTTGGATCTCTTTTGATTTGGATGTTCATCATCATCAATGTATGTTGTTTAAGTATGTTGCTTTCCCTTTCTCTTAGTATCATTCATCCCTTTAGGACACTTATTTTTGTAGTGACCAAACTTGTGACAACTGAAACCTTGAATCTTTGATATATCATTCTTCTTATCCTAAACGAGAGCAAGTCTTCTACCTATATTTCTTTTATGAAATTGTCCAAAATTTCTTCTTCCTTTACCATTCTTCGTATGGGTTGCAAATGCTTGGGACTCACCATCTCGAGGTATGTGAATCTTCCCTTTTGATACTAACCTAAACTCCTCTTGGGTATAGGAAGCTCATAACTAGTCAAACTTTGGAATTTATGATCTGCCACATATGCTTAATACAAATGAATCCCATGAATCCAGAAACTCGTTAAGGTTCATAGTCACAAGTTTTGATTCATCAATATTTTCTCTAATGGCCTTGAGTTGATCTCTCAACTAAGAGATCCTCATAAAGTAGGAAGCCACATTATCTAATCTAGACATCTGAATATCACAAAGTTGATTCCTCAAAGCCATCTTTTGACCAATGTTGTTGACTGCATATAACCCTACTAGGGCATCATAAATTTTCTTTGAAGTCTCAAGTCCATAAACAAATGGAATCAAATGATCTTTGATGGATTCAACAATAATCCTCTTTGCCTTAGTTTCCATATTCTTTTGCTTGGACTTTCCCTCATCATCTTAGTTCAGTAATCTTGCCTTCCACACTCCATGACATCATTCTCTTCAAGAATGAGATCCATTCTAGTCCTCCAAGCCCTAAAATTTGTTGCAATTTCCAGCTTATCTTCAGGCTTGATAGAGGGGGGCATCTAGTCAAAGATATGGTCAAGGATCAGATTGAAAAATATGTGTCTTCAAGGGGTGATCTCAGAGGCCTTTCTTCATCAAACCTCTGATACCATGTTGATTTTCTAGTGCTAATTAGACAAGAACAATTTTATGCAACTAATAATTACTTCCAATGATATATGATATTACTTTAGCACATTCTAGATTGTCATCAAGTAATTACACTTCAGAAAATTCAATTGTAAATGGAATAGAAACAAATAACATCACAATAGAAATTCCATGCGTAATAGAAACCAAAGTTTTTCCCTAGGATACCCTAACTTGGGAGAAAACCCAACAATCTTTTCTAGGAGAAATTGTTTAGCTCAACAAAAGTACAATCTAATATTTTCAAGTCAAGTCAATGCAAACCAAAAATCCAACACAAGTGAAACCTGGTTAAACAGAACAAAAATTGGCCTTTTGCAACTACCCAAAAATTCAATCAACCTGAGTCAAACAAGATGAAATTCAACCTCCTAAAACTGCCCAAAAACTTGATCAAACTGCCCAAAAACTTGGTCAAAGTCTGCCTAGAAACTTGGTCAGATTCTGCCCAGAAATACTCATTCAACATTGGTGAATACTTGTTAAAACTCAATTGCTCAGAATTTCAGCTCCTCAAAAATCTTTGGCCTCTTCCTCAAACTGCTTCCCACGTGTGAAAGAGAGAGAATGTGTGGGTGATGAGTAAGTGATCGAGAAAGGTAAATGTCTATTTATAGTGATTTTAAGGTGCCTAAGTGGCATGTCCTTTTGTTGGGTCGAACTAAACTTTTGGGGCTGAATTAAGCAATTTAAACTCAATTTTAAATTTAATTTCCCCCCCATTTAAATTTATTTCAAGGGTCGGCTTATGTAGCTAAGGAATACTCCCTACAGCTACCCAAAAATCAACACTCCGTCTTAGCTAGGGAGGTATTCACCTTGACTTCCTCAGATGTCCACTTTGCTGAAAAAATTCTCCATTCCAAGAAAAGATTGAATGAGATTGCTATGTTAATGTATCTGTCCACTTCATGTTCTATTCTAGAACCATGTGGAAATCATCCTACATTAGCATCATGCAAAGGATTTAGTCACCCACTAGCCAAATACCCTTTGGCAATATTGTTATGTACCCCTTGACCGAGGCAAAACGAAACTTGTCCTAGGTCACCAACTAACCAAGTCATCATTTGGAACAAGGTCAATTCTCCTTGGCCAAAGGTGAAACCCTGGGCCAATTTACCATTCCCCACATGTCGTCACAAATTCTACTATAATTGTGATGGAAAATATGCTCCAAGTCATGGGTGTAAAAGACATAAATTGTTCTAAATTAATATTATTGCTTAGACCATGACAAAATACAACCACTTAAAAGATACTAGTATTACAAGTTGAATACACCAACACTCAGAAGCAGATATTGAACCATCATTTCCTCCTAAAGAACCCCTAATTTCCTTACATGCATTATCAGGCATTTCAACTCCACAAAATTGAATCTCATGGACTACATCAAGCACCGAAAAGTTATAGTCCTCATTATAGTGAAAATATTCACAATTTCATCAACAAAAGAGTTGTAGAAAAAACCCATTGTTTTCTACACTATGATAACCAAACGCTCATAAGTTAGATAATCTAGAAACTTGGAATATAAAATAATCCACTTAGGAATAATATATAAATATTGAATGTGTATGAATGATTGATATATTTGAATACAATGAGAGCCTCATATATATAGCTAGGCGGGAGTTCCCTTTCGTAAGGATCATGTCTTTTCATAGAGACATGTCCCTTCATGTATCTCTTCATTAACTATTAATTAATATAAATACTATTATTGTTATTATTTATTGATATAGTTATTTTCATAACTTCGCCTCCCCCTTTAGAAATGTTTTCTCTTCAAAGCATAATTTTTTTTATTTTGTAAGCTTGGTAGGACTACATCTTCATCATGTCCAACTTCTCACTCCGATTAGGGGGATAGCACAAGATTTGAACCCAAGACTCTTGATTTGGTGAGACTTCATTTCATGGCCATTGTCAATTAAGCTACCCCAAGCGGACCTTTAAAGCATAATTATGAAAAGGCTGGATATATATATTTTTCTTGTCAATTCTTGGAGTTGTCATCTTCAAAGATACAAGATGATATGAACTTCAAAACGTTGAATAAAATTGTTGAACTGAAAAATGGTCTGACCATCATAATTCAATCCTTTATGTAACGTTGTGCTTATAGGCTTGCCACTTTGAATTGTTATCATTAGGCTTAATAAAACTAGTATCAGAATTTTTCGAGAGACATGTCCTTCATGTGTTTCTTCATTAACTATTAATTAATATGAATATTATTATTTTTATTATTTATTGACATAGTTGTGTTCATAACATTGTCTCCCTCTTTAGAGAAGTTTATTTTTCAAAGCATAATTATGAAAACACTTGATATATATATTTTTCCTATCAATTCTTGGAGTTGTCGTCTTCAAAGATGAGACAATATGAACTTCTAAGTACTGAACAAAATTTTCGAACTAAAAAATGGTTTGACCATCATAATTCAATCCTTTGTGTAACATTTTGCTTGTAGGCTTGCCACTTTGAATTGTTATCATTAGGCTTAATAACACTAGTATTAGTATTCTTCGGGACACATGTTAATTGTTTTCCTTCTTATTAATGTTGATACCTTGACTAGTTAATGTACATGCTTTTGTTATTAGGATGTCAATGAGTTCTTATGACTTTTATTTCCTTTATCATGTTTGTGATTATTTCTTTATTTACTTTAGGTTTATGAATTCCTTCATGCATTGGCGCGTTGCTTAATTGATTGTTGGATCTTCATTGGGAATTTCCATTGTATTGCAACATAGGAGTATGTCATTACTTCAATTGGACTGAAATCCTTTTGAATCGTGATATTATATGGATTGATATTTGTTTCTTTTACTTAATTTTCAGATAAGCTTCCATTGAGTTTCTTCTTGAGAGCTTATTTTCTTGTTCTAATTTGCACTTCATAGCTTTACACTTCTAGACTTGTGTAAGTAGTTTTTTATTGAGTTTCTTCTTGAGAGCTTATTTTCTTGTTCTAATTTGCACTTCATAGCTTTACACTTCTTGACTTGTGTAAGTAGTTTTTTATTGTGATCTTTTAACCAAGAAATTTATTTGTTCATAGATAGTTTGTATTTTCTTCTGTCTCCATCCATTAACTTGAGTTCTCTTTTAAAATTAATGGGAAAGCTATAGACTACTTATCTTTTTCTTCTAAAGTTATGCCTTTAAAAAGGAAGGAAAGTAGAAAAAAATTCAATCCGTTGACCCTCTAAAATCCTCCATTTATGTCTAGGACTTTCTGCTTTTGACTTTATTCTTACCCTTCTCTATTTCCATCATATGTACATTCTTCTTCTCTAATTTGGCCTTCCATTCATAAAAATATATTGAACAATCTTTTCCCTTAATATATGTTTTCCATTGTGAGGCCAAATACTTTTTCTTTCAATTGGGACTCTGATATTGAATTCAATAGTTTGAGGATATGTGAACAGATCCCAATTTAACATATTTTTCACGTCAATTTAAAATATTCCTGCGCGATGACCATGAATGCATCGTAAGTATATGGTCATCATGCGTGAATCTTATGTCAGCGCATTTTGGATGAGGGAATCAATCTTTCAAAATGGTGACAGGGGGTTTAATTGTGCGAGGATTATGGTTTTGGTGTTGGAATTGGAGGGAACTATCGTCATGTTCGGCTGACAAACTCTGGAGAGAAATAATCTTAGAACATTCATGGCATTGACAGAATAGGGGACATGGCCCATACATTGAACTAATGTTATTAAAGAAGGATGAGTACAAGGAAATTTTGGAATGGAAGATGGCAAAGAAATAATAGCAAAAGAATTGGATTTTGAATATGAGATATGATGGCTTTTTGTTTGGGAATTTCAGGGACATCTATGACCCAATGTTCAGGAAAAGAGAGGTTTTCCCTTTTGATGCTTTGATGTTCCACATTTTGGTTTGAAGGATTTGTTAAAACAAGAGTACTGGGTTGGGGCTCCAAGATCTCCATCTACTTGAACAAGTAAATTCCAAACTGTTAGCGTTTGTTGGGAGGTTGTGATTTGGCCACGAAATTTCCATCCGTGAAAACAATATATGGAAGATGTACAAGGGACACAATCAGCGCCCAGCTCGTTGCAGAGTGCTGTTGGTCTGATTCTCTACGCTACAATTCAGGCAGCTCAATAGAAGAAAGTTTGTGAGTATTTACCTTTGGATATCTGGAGAATACACTATGGTTGGACTTTACATAGATACTTAGGCATTGTATTTACCATTTATCAATTCATGTTATAATGTTGTATGAATGTTTGACAAATTTTGGGGACTGATTCTATTTGAAGTTTTATCTCTCTCCATATTGTTATTGCAATGCCAGTTATATTATTTGAACTTCTCTCGCCTATTCTCTTTTCGGAATTAATCCCTTATCATCATGCTTCTTCTCTCGGCTGTATACATCCTAATTTGCATCTTTAGGACACGCTCTGTTCACTCTTCCCGCGGATCAGATGCCAGTCAGGACTAACTTCCCAGTAATTACTTGCTCTTCAATATTCCCGGTAGAGGGATCATGTTTACAGACACAAGGTCTATATACAATTTGGTATAAATGGACAAACTCGTTCATAGTTTCTCAGCCATGTAAGAGTTTTTCTATTAGAATGTGCTATCGATGGTGGTCATGCTGGGGTTGTTTCTGCATCTGCTGTTGTGATGGTTTAGAGTCTTGATCCTGATCTGGGTTTAGTTCTAGTGTGCTCTGGTTTTTCCAGGGAGGGGCAAACGCCCGAATCCGCAACCTCAAACTTTTCGGGATTTTTTAAATTTTAAAGTGTTATGGGTGGTACGTTGGGTTTCCTTCTCTGAGTTGACGAGTGTCCTGAACATAACACGTAGCACACTCTTTCTGACGTCTTCACATGTCCCTTTTATGTGCTATCTCTCTGTTTTCGGGTTTAAATCATCTCCGAATCCGAAGTACTTTCTTCTTGATTTGCGAGATCCAGGTTGGGTGAGGCCTGGGAACTGCCCCCTCAGCGGGAGTGACAGCGGGAGTGAGGATTATCATTTAATTCCTGCAAGGTATTATCTTGTTTGGCGGGACACCATAATACGAAGGCACTGCTCCTTTTAGTTAACAGATGGCGAGCCATATTTTCCATGCTATCGGGCCATAAATGAACGGCGGGTGTATATGCCCACCGTTCGATTTCGGCGTTAGCAAAATCGAACCGTGGACATATACATCCACCGTTCATTTATGGCCCGATAGCATGGGATTTATTGATGACCTTAACAGATTGCCAATGAACCCCTTTGCCTCTGACACTTTAGCCCACGAGGCATTCATCCAAGCCACGGTGGAAGCAGAGTCCCAGCGTCACACTATCTTGGAGATGACAAGGAACATGGCCCACTCGCCTTGGCTGACGACCCTAGGAGATGGAAGAATATGTGGGCAGATGGTGGGCATCAAATGCATGTCATACACGAGGCAAGTAAAAAAGGTGGTAGAAGACGGGGTGGCAAAAAGCAATGTGCCATCCAAATCACTGCTCCAACACCCATTCTATCATTCGGCCATGACGTTCTGCTAGACAGAGTAATTAGCCTTCAAAAGAAGGCACTGGTGGGCAAATGGTATTTCGCTGAGATTGAAGAAGCAGAGATGCGGAATTGGTTTGTGACTAAATGGAAATCCCTGTTGGGATACATACCCACGGTGGTAAGATTAATGGGAGGCTTGTACAGCTTCCATTTCCTCAGTGAGGAGGATTTACAGAAAATATTAGCACTGCCATGGGTTAAGGGTCCCTAGCTATGTACCCCTGGTATGTGGGTTTCAATCTATTGAAGCGAACACCTAAAAACAAACTCATTTGGGTTAAATTACTTAGACTTCCCTTAGAATTTTGGATTAAGGAAGTGTTCGCAGATATCGGCAATGCCATAGGAAAATTCATATATGTCAACCCACGCTGTCTGGGGGCCAGGGACAAAAGAGTTGCATGGGTCCTAATTGAAAATAATTTCGGAGAGGCTTTTCCAGACCATATTGATTTAAGATGGGAGGATAAATCTCAGGCAGCATCTGGATTTCTGGGGTATACCCTTCAGATGTCTCATTTGCCATCAAACTGGCCATCTAATGGCAAACTGCCCAAAAGAAAAAGGAGGGTGGCGTTCTTCCCAGGGACGTTACGAGACAAATCACATGAACAAGGAGGAGGCCAAGTTTGAATGTTACTACTCTCGTCATGGACAATCTGCGGTTCAGGGTGGCCATCCCCCACGTCCAGGGAACTCTAATCACTCGAATCTGTGTTTTTCTGAGCCATCACCCCATCTTGCTAATAATGGATCTTTTCCAATTTATGTTCACAACTTCCCCTCGACATCAGAACATTTTGGGTCTCATAATTCTTTTGACTCACCTCGACTGGAAAAAAAATCAGATTTTGACCACCCCTGCTCTGCCCATGATTTCGGTTCTGTCTCAAATTCCTCCTTTGGACATTCCCTCCACATCCTATGCCACATATACACAGGCACATGAACTTCCCTCCCCTACCACCCAACCTTTTCCGTCTCCAGCTAGGCCAACCTCACTGATTTCTCTAGTTTCCTCACCTAAATAACTTCGTTGATAACGACCTGGATTTCTTACTGCAGAGAAAGACACTTGACCTTCAATCTCTCACTATTCATAAATCGCATGGTTCTATGTCCCCAGTCATTATCCCATCCTCTGCTGGGAATATAATTGTAAGGAGAACACAAAACAGAGGTAGCATGCACTTTATGGGATGCCCTCGACAAACTAATACTACTCTGATAAATTCTCCGTCCCTCATTGATATTCCTACTTCATCCCCTATCTCTCCCCGGGCCCTTAGAGCATGCATGCCCTCTACTAGACCTAAAAGAATTCTATCCTTTCCATGAATATTAGGGGTTTGGGGGCCCTTCCAAAATTCCTTGCCCTCAAAGAGCTCTTTCTCTCTTCTTGTTCTAACATTATTCTCATTCAAGAATCAATGCACTCGTCTTCTCAAACTATTGAGTATTTTCGGAGGATGCTCCCTACATGGTATATTGTGGCTACTGAAGGTCTGGGGGTTTAGCATCCCTTTGGGATCTCCGATGGTCAAAACTAAAGGCTTTTTCTTGTTCTGCAAGTATATTCTTGGTAAGAAGAGTATCAGGGGAATTCGGGAGAAGACACACATTCTTAATGTATATGCCCCTTATAGGGATAGGGAGGGTTTCTGGGACAACATGGAAGCATCTGGAATTTTTCATTTGTCTTCTCTTATTTTGGCAGGAGACCTTAACTGTACTACTAGGATTGATGAGTTGTGGGGTCAATGCAAAACAATGGACAAGATGGCACAAAAACTCAGAGATATTATATTTGAACACAATCTAGTAGGCATCTGCCCAACCAAGAATGCACCTACTTGGGACAATGGAAGAAGTGGAATTAATTATATAGCGAAGATACTTGATCAATTTCTAATACATGAACATATGGTGGAAAATAGGGGAGATGTGAGATCTTGTATTGTCAATAACTACATATCAGACCATTGGCCAATTACTCTCCTTTGGCGCAATGTTGATATAAGACTTGGTCTACCTTTTAAGTTTAATAAGGTTTGGCTGGAAAACCCAGAGTTCGATTCCCTTGTCCGTGCACACTGGTCTAAAGAAAAGGATGAAATAATTGGCCTTTCCTCCATGGAAAGGATTCTATATAGGCTTTGAAACATAAAAGCAGTGGTTAAAAGATGGGAACAGAAGAAGAAGGTGAGCCTGAAACAAGAGCTAACAGAAATAGAAAAGGCCCTTAAGCCACTACATAATCTAATGGCCACACACTCCCCGTCTGCAGAAGTAAGGGAACAAATCCATTTTCTCAAAATGAAAAAGAAGAAGATACTCCAAGTTAAGGAGATCACATGGCATTTAAAGAGTAGAGCTATTTGGATCCAGGAACGAGACAAAAGCACAAAATTTTTCCACCAATACGCCAATCATAGAAGGAAATTGAACATCATTTGGGAGATATTTGATGTCGCTGGAAACTGTTACAGCAAACAATCGGAAATCTCTTCCCTTGCAGCCACACGAACATTCCTATAGAAGAATGGATTTGGAGGGTGGGGAATTGCAAGTCTGGGCGGTAAGTGAATACCCTTCAATGTTTGATGAGGAGGAGAATTTGGAGCTGTATAAGCCTATCATGGTGGAGGAAATGACCCAGGTCATAAAATCGATGAAGGGTGACAAAAGCCCGGGCCCAGATGTCTGAACAGTTGAATTCTTTGTCCACTTCCTTGATATCTTTCAAGAGGACCTTCTAAAAATGGTAGAAGAATCCAGAATTACGGCGTCTATACATCCTCATATAAATTCTACTTACATTACACTACCGAAGAAGGAAAGGGCAGCCACCTTTGTTGATTATCGTCCAATTTATCTTTGTAATCTTATTTATAAGATTATATCTAAGGCAATTGCCACCACGATTAAGGCTTCATTATCAAAATACATTTCCCCAGAACAATATGGCTTTCTAAACAACAGACAAATACATGATGTTGTGGCAGTTGCTCAAGAATGCATGCACACTATCAAGACAAAAAAGATGAATGCAACAGTTATGAAGGTGGACCTCAAAAAGGCATACGGTTGCTTAGACTGGGGATATCTGAGAATGGTTCTTCATAAAACTGGCATAAGAACAAAGCAGTTGAATGGATAATGGGATGCGTCACAACAGTCAGATATGTTGTGGTAATTAACGGTTATCCATCTTGGTTCTTTGGAGCTGGTAGGGGACTTAGACAGGGATGCTCTCTTTCTCCCCTCCTGATCATTCTTGCCATGGATTCCCTAAGCTTAAACATCAAAAAAGCAGTGACTATAGGTCAGTTTGAAGTGTTAAAAATTCGCAGTCAAAATTCTCTCTTACACAGCTTCTTTGTAGATGATATTTTGTTGATGGGAATGGTCAATAGATTCAAATGGCTCACTCTATCCCAAATTTTCAAAAATTTTGGAAGAGCCACTGGCCTTATTTTGAATGAGCTCAAATCAACCATTCTATATGGACCCTGTAACCTAGAAGATATCATATACATTCAGAGGAATTTCGGGGTGAAAGCGGACCCTTTGGACACAAGAATGAAATATTTGGGATATCGCCTAAAGCCAAGGAAATACAAAAATATAGATTGGATGTGGCTAGTGGATAGATTCCATATGAGAATAAAGGGTTGGGAACACCGATGCTTATCGTTGGGAGGCCGTATCACCCTCACTTAGTCAGTCTTCACGCAATTGGGGGTCTATTGGGCTCACCTTTTCTGAATTATGTAGCTTATATTAAACTCCCTCAACCGTATAATGGCACAATTCATTCGGTTGGGGGCAAGGAAAAGCTTCAAATATCTAAGTATGGGGGTTTACGCAGTGCATTATATTAGATATCATTTTGGGATTCAACTGCGTTATTTTTAAAGTCATTCACGTATGACCATTTCCATGAGAGGTAGTCGTAACTGACTAATTTCTCATGATTTTTGAATAGTTCACTTAGCACTCATTGCATGGCACTTAGTTCACTGGCCATTTTCTATTTTGATGTACATGACACATAATTACAAGTTGATGAGACATGGTCTGATAATTATTTTTATTGTCAGGCAGTTTTTCCATTATAAAATACTTTCTTTTCTTAATTGTGTCATCCAATTCTTTCTCTTCTGGCCTGAACTCAAAATCCTTAATGAAATTCTCTTTCAACTATTTCCATTGTAAATATTCCCTTGAGCTTCTTCTAATTTATACCATTTATTAGGCAAGTCATCTAAAGTATTCAGAAATATTGTAGGTTTTAACCCGGTACAGAAATTACCTGCATACGAATTCTAAATCACAGAAAAATAAACAATGCGAGAGCATAACACATA
This sequence comes from Pinus taeda, assembly GCA_000404065.3. Lineage (NCBI taxonomy): Eukaryota > Viridiplantae > Streptophyta > Pinopsida > Pinales > Pinaceae > Pinus > Pinus taeda. The sequence continues at coordinate 30,510 of APFE031436770.1, read as the reverse complement.
AAAACACATATGCACAGA
>APFE031436766.1:0-13871 GCA_000404065.3 Pinus taeda | reverse complement strand
CTGCTCGCCATCTTCTTTCACCACCAGAATCGATCTCGCAGATCTCCCACTGAACAGGGTCTACCACAGGCCCGAGCGAAACCCCTCAGCAACAAAGGCGTCCCCTTGAAGCCAAACAGCTCTGATACCAAATGTAGGTTTTAACCCCGTACAGAAATTACCTGCATACGAATTCTAAATGACAGGAAAAATAAAAATGCGAGAGCATAACACATAAAACACATATACACAGAGATTTCCCACTGGATCTCAAAACCGAGACTACCAGCTTGATTTTTCATTATGTTCCTTTCAATGTTACAATACATATTTATACATGAAGCATCCAATACCATGGACCGAAAACCATCATGTCCAAAACCATGGACCGAAAAACCATAGGTAGGTTCGCCCAACCTAATATAGGTTCCAAAAAAAATTTTCTCGGGCCGCTGCCCCGAACCCCGTAGAGGGGGGCTACCCACCCCCCTCAAACCCCTCGGACAGGGCCTTTGTTTTTATTTTGAAAATATTTTGATTATTTTGGCTTGCAATAGAACGAGGAGGAAAAGGGTGGCGAAAAAAATGGTCAAGTTGCGGGGAGGACAAATAGAGAGGAAATAAAGAACAAGCAGTTGTGGGGTGGTTGCATCAAAGTGTTAGTAGAAGAAAAAGGTAGCTGAGTGGACAAGAAGGAGGAGTGGTAGCCAAGGGAAAGAATAACCAGGCAGGAATTGGCAGTCCAAGCGGCAGGGGAAATACAAAAGGAGAGACCCATAAGGGAGATGGGTTGGTTTTTGTTGGCATTGCGGATGGGATAGTTGGTTGTGGCAGGAAGGAACCAGAATGCAGGGATATGGCCGAGCAAGACCCGTGAGTTAAAGAAAGAGACTGTGAATCTGTAAACGGGTATTCCTTGTAATCATCTGTGGCAAATGCCAATATATTATGTAATAGTCTTATGTTGAACTAATATGAAGTGAAGTGAGGACTGGTTTCTTAGCATGATGCATATGGTTGTTTATGATGTGTCAACCCACTTAAAATTTTAAATATCCAGTAATATTCTTGCATGTAGCAGTTTCTTAGTATTGGATGGTATGTTGTTATCTCGATTATGTATGTGCTATTTATATATTATCGGTTGATGCATCCTTGATTCCATGACAAGCCCTTCTTAGTTCTGGTCACGACACGCCTCAGGTGAGACTCCTACCCCTTGGGTAAGGTAAAAATTCCAGTGTTGTCCTAGACTACAATGATCCATTGTTGGCTCTCCACGCTTGAACCTAGGGTCTTCTCCCCTGATGACTTGCCAACAAATGGTTCCGTTTCCAGGACCTGAAGTTACAAGAATTGGTTCAGAACATGGTGTCGAGGATATTCAAGAAAGAGATTAGGGATTGGTGGGATCACATAATAGATCAATTTATAGCAGAGAAAGCTATCCAAAGGAATCAACCGATCGAAAAAGTTAGTGAAGAAATTTTATATGCCAAGGGTGCTAATGACCAATATGAGATCTTCTCATGCAAGTTCCTAGAAGACATATAATTGGTTAAAAAGGCTGAAAGTGCAGAATCGGTCAGGGGGGCCGACGTTAGCTCACCACAAATGGAATTCCTCAGATCTCATATCGCTCCAACAGTTAGACAACGATATGACCATAGCAGTCGATTTTTTGGTAAAGGCTACAATGGAAGGGTACATGGTTGAGTTTGTCACCAAAAGTTATCACTCTTTCTCAAAGGCAGAAGCAGTGTTCGGGTCCAGATTAAGAGGAAGGTTGATGAGGGAAGTGTCATTGTGGATTAAAATGTTCATGTTAGAAGAAGGAATAATTCCCTCACCTACCGCAAAGAAGGTATCGTAAAACCCTAGTACCATGGGAAGGACCTAAGGGGAGAATGCTACCAGTTGGGGAATAGGGATGCTGCTGAAGGAATGGTTATAGAAGGGTTGCAGAAAGCTAGAGACGTTAGGGCATAGAGGAGAGCGTTGTTAGCTGACAAGTGGCAAGTGAGAGTGGTTCAGAATCTGAAGAAGAGAAAGATGGGACCCCACCGAATAGGAGCGATGTCAGAGAAACCCTAAGAGTAAGGGGAAGGAAAAGAGGATGCAGGACAAAGTAAGATTGGCAACTGGAGAAATAGGAGCCAGGATGATGAAGGGGATCCTTACTTACAGGTTGCGGGAAGGATAGTGTAGGAACAAATGCCAAGTAGTTATGAAGAGGAAAGAGAATAGGACATGGGAAGCGTCATGAGAATATTATTTACCGAAGGAGAAGCATCCACTAGGAGTTAGCAACAATACCCCCAAGATATAGGTAGTATTCTTCTCAACCTTCCCTTGGTACCTTACTATAATTCGGAGAAATTTGTTATTAAATTAGCCAAGGAAATACGGGTACACAACGTGCGTGAGAAATATAAGGCTAGTTTTAATACAGAAAATAATAAAGGAACCCGTGGTATTAGTAAATTGGGATTGCAAGGATCACAATAGCCCAGGAATAAGGGGTTCATGTTATTAGCATGTACCCAAGTAAGAATGGCAGGATCTTTTACTAGATATCCAGAGTTTGCAAGGAGGGGAAACAAAGACATGGAATAGCACTGGTATCTCTGCGAAGCTATTTGTAGAGCACGATAGACTCCAGACAATGTCAAAATAGTTGAGTTCTAGACCACGCTGAGGGAGAGAGATCTGCATTGGTTTATAAAATGGGCGAAACAAAACTAGAATCCCATGATAGATGATATCAAGGGAAGATTCATATAGGAATTCGAAGTCCCTCAGACTGACCAACAAGGGCTATTGGAGCCATGGCAAATCAAGCAGAAGGAGGGTGAAACTACTTGGAAACTCATGCAAAGGTTTAAGGATGCCATTGCTAAGCCTAGTTACACTCTAGATCCAAATCACCAACGAGACTGGTTCATCAAGGTACTCCTGCCCCTCACCAAAATGACACTAATGCAACAGAAGATCGGGACTCTCCAAGATGCTTTGAAGCAAGCGTCATGCATAGAGGCCATGGCTGGATATCCTCATGAATATTGGGGAGGTACGAGTTTGCAAGATCCTTTAATTATGGGCCTTCAGAATCAGATCACAACTTTAACAAAGAAATTGAACGATCTTCAACCAGTGCGGCCAGCCAGACCCAACATATGGTGCACACACGGCATGGTAGAAGGGCATGTCATGAAAGAATGCCCAAGGTTGTGGGGAATTAATCACCCCGGGGGGGAGGTTGGGGGTTATCGGGGACCCCACTAATTGCATGAGTTGCGGTAGTAGGAGCGCAAGGAGTTTTTCCCATACTAAACAACTAGGTATATTGTGAGATCTGTAGAATGTATGGACATCTACCACGGATGTGCCCGATATTGCAGAAGCACTCTAATGTCCCTAATAACAACTACTATGATTTTTGTGCATCCACAACATATCACACTGAACAGTGCTGAGAATTAGATGCTATGGAAGAACGACTAGATAGGTCGACATTCAGGATTAATGGGTCCAACCGAGGAGGAAGAGGAGAAAATGGGAGAGGAGGAAGAACGGAAGGAAGAGGCCCCGTAAGGTGTTATAACTATGACCAAGAGGGACAAGTCGCCAGGGAATGCTCGCTCCCTAGGAGACCATGGTGTTCACAATGCATAATTAATACTCATGCCACAGAGGATTGCCTGAAACTCATTGCAAAGTGGGAAGAAAGGACTAGACAGAGGGGGGCTAACCTAGTTAACATCGAACCTCATACCAAAGACGATCTTCCCACAACCAATATCAATATAGTTAAAAGAGGGGGAAAGAAGATGGGGGAGGATTGTAGTATAGTGGACCCACCCTTGATTATTAAGGAAAAATCCCCAAAGAAATCATATTAGCATGAGCGACAAAAACAATATTATCACGAGGTGGCTAAGCTATTCGAGGGGATGGTCGAGATGAAGGAAGATCAAAGATAGAATGGCCACGTGCTCAATAGTAATCATCTGATTGAAGAGTGGTTTAAATTATTCCTACAGATCGTTGAAGATGAATACATGTTAAAGGAGTTGCAGAAAAGTTTAAAGGCAGCATTATCAGTGGAGGAAGGGGAAGCATAATGATCATCTGCCAACCTACCAGAAAAGCATACCAGAAGAGTGCAGTGAAACAAGAAGAAAAGTAGAAAGGAATTCCAAATTAATGCTCAGGTTGCAAGATTCCAAATCAGGGACACGATGTTGGACCTGGGATTAGATGTAAACATCCTGCCCAGGAAAACATGGGAGGAAATGGGGAAGCCACAACTGAAATACTCGCCGATTCAACTAAGAATGGAAAATCAGTACTGTATCCTACCCATTGGAAGGATAGAAAACATAGGAGTATATGTAGCGGGCATGAAGATGCGCATTGAATTCAAAGTGATCGACATAATGGGAGATAAAGACCCATACCTAGCACTCCTTGGGATTGACTGGGCCTATGCAAACTATGCTGTCATTGACCTAAAGAAAGAATTGATGATTTTTGAAGCAGAAGGAATGAGAGTGATCCAACCCTTGGACCCTTATTAAGGACCCAGGTTCACAAAACCTATGGATGACAGGGATGAGCTAGGAATGTTAGACCAACTATACACACTAATAACGTGAGAAAAGGAATATTACATAAATCCTACTGCAGGAGGATCCGTCAGCTGGAGGAGTATTCAAAGATTGGAGATTAGTTCAAAATCTGCATGGGATGCATGGCAACAAGGTGGATATGAACTCAATACTAGATATTGTGCAATGATAGTTTGGGTCAATTGGATAGGAGCAAAGGTAAGCAACTATCCCAAGTTCACAACATTGAACCAATAGACATATTTTTGAGAAAAGTAGACAAAGAAATGAGGGAAGACCAAAAGATTCCATTTCTTGATATCGCGCTCCTGGCCACACCGGAAAGATGGTGGAGAACACATTGTAGCACACTGTGAGATTGGGAAGCCATAAGGCAAGCCATGAGGGAGAGGTTTGGCCAAGAGGAAGATAGACCACAAGATATTATGAAATAGAGAGGAAATTCAAGTCCCAAGAGGCACGTAGAGGCCTGCATAAAAGGTTGGATAAGACAGGGGATCCCAAAGGAATTGTGGGTACATATATTCATACATACCCTAGGTACCGTTCCCCAAGCTTGGTACATGCAAGAGGAACTCCGTAGGAAAATGATGGATTGTGATGTTTTGGAGGCACAATTTTTAGCAGCTTCTCATTCAGAGGTGATGATGCATGCATGACTAAGACACTCCATACGATCAAAAGGGTTATGTTCACCCTAGGATAGTTAGTTGAAGGTTGTATTGATGAAAATTTCCTACAATGTTTGTATGACATGGATTCTCCAGAATATGTGACCTGCGACAAGGTGGATGCAGAGCCAGACGAAGATGGGTTTGACGGATTGAGATACCCGAGCTTTGAGGAAACAGAGGGAGAAAGAGACATATGAGAAATTCCCTCGAAAGAAGGTGCTCACCTTCTATCGATGAAGCTAAGAAAATGAAATGTTAGGACAGAGGATAAACCCAAAATGGTGTTGGTGGGAGATTATTGGGATGAACAAATGACAAAAGAAATTTTTGACCTGGTGTAGGAGTATCAAGACTTGTTTCCAGCGTCACTAGTAGAGCTAAAAGGAATAAAAGGGGACATAGGGGAGATGAAGATTGTTCTAAGGCTAGATGCCCGCCTAGTAAAGCACAGACTGTATAGAATAAACCCCAGGGTGAAGGAAAAGGTGAAGAATGAGATCGAAAAAATGTTGGAGGCAGGGATTATATTTCTGGTAGATGAAGCAGAGTGGATAAGTCCAATAGTCATACAAAACAAAAAGGATGTGACATAAATTAGGGTCTTCATTGATTACAGAAGTCTCAACAATGCATGTGTGCATGATCCATTCCCGACACCTTTCAGTGATCAAGTCCCAGACAACATAGCGGGTAATGAAGCATATTCATTTACAGATGGATTCTTGGACTACCATCAGGTTCGAATAGCCGAGGAAGACAAACAAAAGACAACATTCACTACCAAGTGGGGGTCATATCCATACAACTTGATGCCATTTGGATTAAAGGATGCACTGACGATCTTCTCGAGGATTGCCATAGCTACATTCCAAGACTACATTCATAGGTTTCTAGAGGTGTACATGGATGACTGGACAATATATAGCTTGCTGAAGAAACACACAATCTTAATAAGGGTCATGTTTGAAAGGTTCTGACAATTCCAAATTTCCTTAAACCTTAAGAAGTGTATTTTCACAGTCCCGTTTGGAACATTGCTAGGCCACATCGTCTGAGAAGATGGAGTATGTGTAGAGCCAATGAAGGTTGCAACAATTGTCAACATGGAGCTTCCGCACAACGTAAAGCAACTAAGGTCCACTCTGGGCCATGCAGGGTATTACTAAAGTTTCATCAGGAATTATGCATCAATCACAACCCCAATGGAGAAATTACTGATGAGGACGAAAGTGTTCGTTTGGATTGAGGACTGTCAAGCAACATTGAGTAAATTGAAAGAGAAATTGGTAAGCACCTCGATCCTTGTTTATCCAGATTGGAACAAAATGTTTCATGTACATATTGATGCGTCAGGGATAGTGCTAGGAGCAGTCTTAGTGCAACTAGGGGAAAGAAATATGAATCAACCGGTGTATTATGCCAACAGAAAGTTATCAACTGCAGAAAGGAATTATACGACAATAGAAAGGGAGGCCTTGGCCATGGTTTATTATTTACAAAAGTTCAAGCATTACTTATTGGGGGTTCCATTCAAGTTTTTCACAGACTATTCCGCACTGAAGTACTTAGTAAACAAGCCAATATTAGAAAGTAGGATATGTCGATGGTTATTACTATTCCAGGAATTCACGTTCGAGGTGGTTATAAAACCCAACAGATTGAATGTCAGGCCATATCATTTTTTGCTACTGGAGACTGGAGAGAATGAAGGAGAACTGGATGATCAGTTACCTGATGCCGACTTGTTCAGAATAGAGGTGGTCCTGGATCACTTAGAAGAAATTTTTGCGCTACTGACAACAGGGAAATGCCCAGAACGGTATACAACAACACAGAGGCGACACTTAATAGTAAGGGTAGAAGATTACCAACTAATCACAGGACACCTCTATAAGATGGGCCTAGACCAAGTACTGAGATGCTGCATACTTCAACATGAAAGAGAAGATGTGTTATGGGAATGTCACGTAGGGATCACAGGAGGCCATGCGGGAGGAAAAGCCACTGCAAGGAAAATACTGCATGCAGGACTATGGTGGCCGACCCTTCACAAAGATTATAAGGAATATGCTAAGAATTGTGACATCTGTTAGAGGATTGGGAAACCTTCTAGATGGGATGAACTACCTTTAAACCCCATTCACACAGTGCAAATGTTCGAGAAATGGGCAATAGATTTCATTGGACCCATTACACCACCAGCAAGGCATTCACACGCGAGATACATAATAACCTCTATGGAGTATCTCACCAGATGGGCAGAAGCGGCACCCGTCAGAGACTGTACATTTGACACTGCTACAATGTTTATTTTCGAGAACATAATCTCAAGATTTGGATGCCCGAAAAGCCTCACAAGTGACCAAGGAACACATTTTATAAATGAAACCATTGAGGCTCTTCTAAAGAATTTCATGATTCATCATAATAAAAGTAGTCCATATCATCCACAGGCTAATGAGACTGTTGAAGCATTCAACAAAATATTAGAGAAGGGTCTAACAAAGATTATATTCAGCGAACATGGATGACTGGGATGAAAGAGTACCAACAACTATATGGGCGTACAGAACAATGGTGAAAATATTTCACAAACAAACACCATTTCAGCTAGTATACAGGAAGGAAGTAGTGGTGCCATCAGAGTTCATAATACCAAGCATGTTCATCTCTGAAGCAACAAGAACGACAAACAATCTAGCATTGAGAGAAAGACTAAGTCAACTAATGGAACCTAATGAATCCTAGTTCTTGGTTGAGTTTCACCAGTAAGTGGAGCAGAGAAGGCAAAAAGCTTGGAATGACAAGCATATCAGGAAGAATACATTCGAAGTTGGGGATCATGTATTACTATACGACAACAATTTCCAGATATTCCCAGGAAAACTGCAGATGCACTGGCTGGGCCTGTTCATAGTTGCAGAAATCAAAGGTTCTGGAGCGGTAAGATTGGTACAACTGGACGGAATCATGCTGCAAGGATGGGTAAATGGTGCATGCCTAAATCCATTCCACATGTCATCAAACACAAACTTAAGTTAGAGGAGGGTCTCAGGAATGAGCCCACAAGTAGGTGGGAAGTAGTAAACGTTGACAGGTCATATTAACCAATTAGTTGAAGTCAGGGTTTTTTTTTACATCTTCTTTGCAAAAATAGGCAAAAGTGTTAATAAGGTTGCGGCGAAATGTTCATCACACCACAATCCATTTGTGGTCTGGGGGGAGGGGGGAGTAGAGTTAGCAGCGTAGGTATATGCTTTCATAGCCCCAAGTTACACGTAGGTAGATGCTTTTTTAGTCTTTATAGTGATACGCTATATCCGTCCTTTCTGTCGTACCAGTAGTCATTTCCATAATAAGTAACCAATAATGCAACTATCAAGTGGGAGCCATAAAATAGTTTCTGGTAAGGAACAAGTTTAGTTAATAAATAACCCCCATCATGACAAAATTAATAAGCCATGCGGCCCACGCTGTCCTTCCCAAGTCCATGTCACGAATGTCACGTCCAGGTCATCTGACAGTGGCAAAGCATGGCTAGAATACATGGGGAAAGTTTCCAGAGTAATTAGTTACTAAAGTCCAGTCAGGAAACATCATGTCAAGCCTGACTACTTAGCTTACTAGATAATTAAGGAAACTACAGAGTTTCAATTTTAGATAGCAGAATAAATCTAGGCCTGCTCTGAAGAATGAGTGCAGAGATGCAGGAGTGTGAAGCCTCAGGTGACAATTGTTTACCAGAGACGCAGAGAGATGGTGAAGGGAATTAGCTCAGTTCCACAAGATAAGATAGATGAACGAATTGAGTTGGTGGAGAATTTGTATGGGAAATATGATAAATCGATCTTAATCAACAGTGACTTTACGAATTTCTTCCAGTTCTCGACTCTAAAGAGAGAGGTCCACACAAAAGAAATCCAGAAGGAAGATGGCACCAGAACCTCTAGAGTCAAGGAACAATTTAGGGGATTACAGAGGTTGAAATTAACCAACCTGAGAAGTTCACCAATTTTTGGCACTCATTTCACTGCCATGCAATGTACTAAACTACTGGCCAACAGAATTCATGGGGGATCCCTATGGCTTGACAAAGAGTACCCAATTCACATAGACGATATTCATCATCTAACAGTGCTGTCAGCCAGAGGGAATGTAGTAACCACAACATTCCAGGCAGGCGCTAAAAGAGTCCAGAAGCTGGGTGAAGAGAACTACTATGAAAAATATGGAACAAAAAGAGGTGGAAGAGGAGAAAAGATTGACATGATAAACAAAGTCGACATCAAATTTTCCTGCTACATCATAGTAGGCAAAACCATGAGACACTTCTCCATAGATGAATTCACCCTGGACACAATATCAGTTGCGAAGCACTACTGTAAGGGGGGAGGTACTCAACTGGTCGGTTTTTTTTCTCAACGAACTCTTTGAAGCATGTGAAGATTTTTATAGGTGGAGTACCAATTTTCTATTTGGGTACATTCTAATGTCTCTGGCGACGTAGAAATGGAGCCCACCTAATCTGAAATGATCATATGTTAAACTGAAGTAGAATTTATTAATGCCAACAGTAAACTGAATGTTAACTTAAAGTGCTTTAATTGTGAGAACTATTTGAAAGGAAAGACTTTATGAGAGATGAGAAACATAAGAAGGATGTAAATAGAAGTGTAAATTAGAAAAAGCATAGCGATACTAGGCAACAATATTGATTACCGAGTTCGTCCCTGATCGACTATGTCTCTGGGTCCGCTTTCAAGATGGGTGACCGCTTTATTAGGATTGATCCGAGGAGGTAAATTACACATCAAATTAACCAGATTGATTGTGCTCGTAGGCACTTCTGGTCATTCTCATAAGAAATCTCTCTGAAATAGCTTTCCAATGCCTATCACGGTTCCCAATTCCGACTCCTGATGCTCCTGTTACACTGAAAACAAAAACAACCAATATCCTCCAGAATCTGCATACAAAACTCAAAACTACTCCGCCCTTCCTCCAATGCACCAATATACCTTGATAACCCTCCAGATGCATTCAAACTCCCTCTTGGAGAGTTTAGGAATGAATCAGCTGCTCCTTAGGGTTAATTTAGGGTTTATTGGTTAGGAGTTAATGTCAAATGTGACATTCACCACTTGTTTCAATTAATTTATCATTAACTGCATAAAACAAAACCCACTTTTAGAGATTAATGAGCCCACGGACTATTAGCGGTTAGCTAACCGGGTGGAGGGAAATGACAACACATGTGAGCAACTTTCATAGCCATGGGTAGCGCGCCGATAGTTTCACTGCCATCTTACGGTTTCACTGTGAGGTGAGCTTACACTTGTTCACATGCCAACGTTTATGGTGTTGCGCTAACTTCGTGGTTCCAAAGACTTGTGTTATGGTAAACCCCGACGGTTATCCCCTGGCTGCTCACATGGTCTGCCGCAGTCAGACTCAGATGCGGTCAGGCCGACGGTTAGGAGCTGCAGTTAACCTGATGGTTGATTATTATATTTGCTCACATGTACATCGTGGTTCCGATGTGGTTGTTGGGTTGTGTTATATTCTTTCCACGACTAGCCCACATAGTTAACTAGGGGGTTAGAGGGGGGGCGGAGCCCCCCCTTCATTACGGCGATTGCGTAGTGGGAGGGTCATAGGGGGTTTGAGGGGTGTGGGTAGCCCCCCTTTATGGGTCTCCCTTATACCCTATATTAGGTTGGGTAGACCTACCTATGGTTTTCTGTATGATTTTTGCACATGGTTTTGGATGCGATGGTTTTCGGTCCATTTTTTTGGACGTGATGGTTTTCAGTCCATGGTATTAGATGCTTCGGCATGTATAAATATGTATTGCAAAATTGAAAGGAACAAAAATGAAAAATCAAGTTGGTAGTCCCGATTTTGGGATCCAGGGGAAGATCTCTGTGTATCTATGTTTTATGTGTTATGCTCTCACATTGTTTATTTTCTATGTTTTAGAATTCGCATGCAGGTAATTTCTGTACGAGTTTAAAACCTACATTTGGTATCAGAGCTATTTTGGCTTCAGGGGGATGCCTTTGCTGCTGAGGGGTTTTTCTCAGGCCTGTGGTAAACCTTGTTCAGTGGGATATCTGCGGGATCGATTTTGGTGGTGAAAGAAGACGATGAGCAGTGGAAAGATAGAGATCAAGAAATTTAATGGTAAGAGTTTTGAGTTATGGAAACTCAAGATGGAGGATTTGTGGTGGATAAAGATCAGTGGGTCGCGGTAGATCTCGGTACCAAACCAACGGGAGTGTCCAATGAAGAATGGAAGAAGTTGGATTGGAAGGGTAAGAACACAATATGATTGTGTGTCTCAAATTCAGTATTGCTGAATGTATCAGGGGAAGCTACGTCGAAGGCTTTGTGGGACAAGTTAGGGACTTTGTACCAATCTAAGTCTTTGGTGAATAAACTGTTCCTATGGAAAAAGTTGTATAACCTGAGGATGAAAGATTGAGACTTAGTGACAAAAAATTTGAACACATTTAATACTGTGGTAAGTCAGTTATTATCTGTTGATATTAAAATTTCAGATGAAGATAAGTGCATCAGTTGTTGTGTTCTCTATCAGATTCGTGGATAGTTTGGTTATTGCAATCGGTAGCAATGCAACTACTTTCAGTTTGATGAATAATCTCATCCTTGCTGACGAAGGAGTGAGATGGAAAATATGGAGAGCCAGAATGTGATGCTTGTTTGTATGAGGGGTCCTAGATAGAAACAAAATAAGTCACGAGTGGGAGATTTAAATCTAGAGGGAGATCTAAATCTTATAGGAAAACCCATAAGGTGGTGTGCTGGAATGCGGGAAGGAGGCACTACAAAAGGAATTGTAAATCTAAATCTCTGCAAAGGAAGGGATTGATGATGCTCCTTCTGCAGAGGTAAAAACCACCTCAGATGAAGGTGGGGATGTGTACTTAGCTTCTTCAAGTACACATGTAGATCATGAGGCATGGTTGATTGACTCAGGTGCATCCTTTCACTTCACTTCCCATAGAGAGTGGTTCTACGAGTTTGAGAAATATGATGGTGGTGATGTCTTCTTCGGGGATGACAGGAAGGCTAGAATCATTGGTCATGGAAAATTAAAGTTGAAATTTCAAGGTGGAAGGGTTAGAACACCTCCGGGAGTTCTACATATTCCTGGATTGGCCATAAATCTTATTTCCATAAGCAAGCTGGATGATGTAGGTGTAAAAACAGTGTTCAAGAAGGATACCTGCAAAATGGTTCAAGGAGCACTAGTATTGATGTAGGGAGTTCGGATTGGAACCCTGTACAAGTTGCAAGGTAGCACTGCGATTGATGGGTGCAACAGTTCTTGGGTTCTTGAAAGTGGAGTAGAAAATCTAGTGGTCTTTGGAGAGAAGACCATGCTGTGGCATCAAAGGCTTGGACATATTGGAGAGAAGGGACTTCGTATACTTCATGGTAAAGGTATGGTAGAAGGTATGAGTAATAGCTCTCTGGATTTTGATTTATGTGAAAATTGTGTATATGGGAAGCAAAATCATGTGAGTTTCCCCTCTGGTGGTAAGAGGACAAAACAAATATTAGAGCTTGTGCACAGTGATGTGTTTGGACCTATGAAGGTTCCATCACTGGGTAAGTTTGTGTACTGTGTATCATTTATAGATGACTTCTCAAGGAATACATGGATATATTTCCTTAAGAAGAAATCTGAAGTCTTTGACAGGTTTAAAGGATTTAAGGCTCTGGTGGAAAATCAGACAGAGAAGAAGATAAAGGTGTTGAGGACAGATAATGGTGGAGAGTTTTGCAGCAAGGAATTTGAAGAATTCTGTAAGAAGTGTGGTATAGCATGGCAGAAGAATACTCCATACACACCTGAGAAAAATGGAGTTGCAGAAAGAACGAACAAGACGTTGATGGAAAGGGCAAGAAGCATGCTCAGTGGTGCCGAGTTAGGACAAGAATTTTGGGTAGAGGTGGTGGAGAAAGTTACCTAGTCAACATATCACCTTCATCAGGGTTGGAGGATAAGACTCCACAAGAGGTATGGACTAGTAATAAAGCCTCTCTTTCACATCTGAGGGTATTTGGATGTGATGCATATGTACATGTTCCAAAGGAGAAAAGAACCAAGTTGGATAGTAAATCTGAAAAGTGCATTTTATTGGGTTTAAGGATGGTTTAAAGGGTTATAAGCTTTGGAACCAAGTAACAAGGAAGGTTGTGTACAGCCGAGATGTGGTGTTCAGAGAGGTGAAAGATGTTACTAAACATGAAGTCCAACCAAAGGAACCTGAGAAGATAGAGTTTGAGCTTAAGGAGGAAGAATCAGACTCTATAGCAGAGGAGGAATTAAAAGATGAAGAGCCACAAACTCCGGGTGTGAGAAGATCAATTCGAGAAAGAAGGCAAACAGAAAGGTATAGTCCATATGCTTTCTGTTCAAATTTTGCTTTATCTGTTACTAATGATGATCCCAGAACTGTGAAGGAAGCAGTAGATTCAGAGGATGGAAAACTCTGGAAAGAGGCCATGGTTGATGAAATGGCATCTTTACACAAAAATGAGGCTTGGGATTTGGTGG